>JAVXUP010003281.1:0-76283 GCA_033070095.1 Escallonia herrerae | reverse complement strand
ATATATATATATATATATAGGGGGCCGATCCACACCCACCGGTGGAGAAATAACAATTTCTCCACCGAACCGCGGGTAAGAGCAGCGGTTGGGAAAAAGTTGTACTGACACTGCATTAATGGCAAAAAAGGCATGAGAAAATGGTGAGAAAATGACGAGAAAATGGCGAAAAGGAGAAAAAGGACACCAACCGCATGAAGAAGCAGCGGTTGGCATTAATATCCCCTGCCACGTGGCGTCCCCCACCCCTGCCACGTGGCCCAACCCCATGGGCCCTGCCACATGGCGTCCCCCACCCTTGCCACGTGGCCCAACCGCGTATACAACCCGCGGTTGGGGCATGGCCCTGCCACGTGGCGTCCCCCACCCATGCCACGTGCCCCAACCGCGGGTTGTATACGCGGTTGGGGCGATGGCCCCTGCCACGTGGCGTCCCCACACCCATGCCACGTGGCCCAACCGCGGGTTGTATACGCGGTTGGGGCGATGGCCCCTGCCACGTGGCGTCCCCCACCCCTGCCACGTGGCCCAACCGCTTATACAACCCGCGGTTGGGGCGATGGCCCTGCCACGTGGCGGCCCCTCCCCTTGCCACGTGGCCCAACCGCATAAACAACCCGCGGTTGGGGGCGATGGCCCTGCCACGTGGCACCCCCGGTGATGCCCCCCTCCCCCCATGATGCCCCACGTGTTGTCCTTCTGCCAATTTTTTTTTTGCCGCAGCCTTTGACCGCTCAATCACGGGTTTTTTTTCTGTCTTTCTTCTCTCCCTCACTTTTTTCTGTCTTTTTTCTTCTCTCTTCCTCACTTTTCTCTCTTTATAATCCCCTCCCCCGAACCCTTCTTCTGCACTCTATCATCTTTACCAACTTCCTTCGTACTTCATATCTCACCTACATAATCTCCACAACAATACAAACCAAAAAAATTTACGCTAGAAGATCGGTGGATAACCGCTAGAAGATCGGTAGATTTTTCTTTAAATACATCAAGTCACAACAAGTAAGTATTTTGAATTTCCTTATAATTCAATGTTAGGTTTATACAAATCAGCGTATTACATTTATAGATTCCAAAATAGCGATTTTTTAGGGCGCCAAATATAGACAGTTTTTCACGAATTTATAAAAAATAGCTAGAGCTAGATTTTGGCAAAATGCAAAAAAGAGACCCTAGTTATTCTTAAAGGATCTGTCTCAGGTAAAAATTTCAGATTTTTCCAAAGACTGGAAAGGGGTTAACTGATACGGGAAACCTTGTAATTCTGCAGTGTATTTTAAAATATCAAGCTAGCGCGATTTCGCGCGAAAATTTTATGAGAACCCTAGGATGTTGGGAAGTTCCATTCCCCAGGAATTCGGGCCATTCCGAAGCCGTTACCTATTTTTTTGGCCGAACGGCCCTTTAAGCGCTTGATCCGGAACCGGTTCGGGATTTTTGGGCGAAACCTCCGTAAAATACTTTTTAGGTCAAGAATGAATTCAGGGAGCCTAAAATAGCATTTCGAAGCACTTTTGATATTTTTCGATGCCAGGGGGCATTTCGGTAATTCGCCCCCGAGAGGGGTATTTCGGTAATTTTACAGTGCTAAGTTTTTCGACGGACTTTTTAGTCCAGAAATGTAATTACAAAACTGAAATGTTGTTTTGAAGCTGATTTGGCGCGCGTAGGGGTGATAATGAATCCCCGGGGGCATTTCGATAATTTCTCGCTCAGCGAGGATATTTTGGTAACTGAACGTTGTAACACAACTGGAGGAAATAATTTTCAACACTATGTGTATTCCTAGGGTGTAACACTATGACTATGTGTGTTTAATGTGAATACGAAACGTAATTGTCGCTAAAGGTGAAAACTTAATTAGACAGTTTTTCACGAATTTATAAAAAATAGCTAGAGCTAGATTTTGTCAAAGTGCAAAAAAGAGACCCTAGTTATTCTTAAAGGATCTATATCAGGTAAAATTTCAGATTTTTCCAAAGACTGGAAAGGGGTTAACTGATACGAGAACCTTGTAATTCTGCAGTGTAATTTAAAATATCAAGCCAGCGCGATTTCGCGCGAAACTTTTATGAGAACCCTAGGGTGTTGGGAAGTTCCATTCTCCCGGAATTCGGGCCATTCCGAAGCCGTTACCTATTTTTTTGGCCGAACAACCTTTAAGCGCTCGATCCGGACACCGGTTCGGAATTTTTGGGCGAAACCTCCATAAAATACTTTTTAGATCAAGAATGAACTCAGGAAACTTAAAATAGCTTTTTAAAGCACTTTTGATATTTTCTCATGCCAGGTATCATTTTGGTAATTTGCCACCCCGCGAGGGGTGTTTTGGTAATTTTACGTTTCGGGGGCGTAATTGGCGCTAGGGGTGAAAACTTAATTAGACAGTTTTTTCACGAATTTATAAAAAATAGCTAGAGCGTGATTTTGCCAAAGTACAAAACAGAGACCCTAGGTATTTTCAAAAGATCTGTATCAGGTAAAAATTTCAGATTTTTCCAAAGACTGTAAAGGGGCTAGCTGATATGGGGAACCGTGTAACTTCGCAGTCTAATTTAAAATACCAAGCTAGCGCGATTTCGTGCAAAACTTTTATGAGAACCCTAGGATGTTGGGAAGTTCCATTCCCCAGGAATTCGCGCCATTCCGAAGCCGTTAGCTATTTTTTTGGCCGAACGGGCCTTTAAGCGCTCGATCCGGACACCGGTTCGCGATTTTTGCGCGAAAGATCCGTAAAATACTTTTTAGATCAAGAATTAACTCAGGAGGCGTAAAATAGCATTTTAAGGCTATTTGATATTTTTCCTGATGCCAGGGGCATTTTGGTAATTTGCCACCCCGCGAGGGGTGTTTTGGTAATTTTCCCGCGCCAAGTTTTTCAAATGACTTTTTAGTCCAGAAATGTAAGTAAACCACCTGAAATGTTGTTTTGAAGCTGGTTCGGGGGCGTTGGGGTGATAGTGAACCCCCAGGGGCATTTCGGTAATTTACCGCTCATCGGGGGCTATTTTGCTAGGAAGGATCCAGCTTAAAATAACTTTTAGTTCAGGAAAGGGTGTGAGACACCCGAAAACTTATTTTGGGATGTTCTGAACCTTGTAACGCACCGGCGATGACTGCCAGGGGGTATTTTGCATAAGTAGCGGGTGTTTTGGTAACTTTCCCCCTTTAAAATTTTTCCTGATATATTTGGTATATAATTGACGTGACCCATTTAAAAACTTGACTTTAAAGCGGTTTTGAGGTGTTGGGGGTGTAGGGGCCATCGGGGGGTATATTGCTATATAACCACGTTGGCGCTAAATTCAGTGGGAACTAGCGTAATTAAGCGTTTGGAGTGGTGGGAAGTGAGGATTTGTTTTAATACATTGAAATAATGACTATTGCTAATGTGTTGGTAAGCTAGGTTAAAGATCCAGTTATAGTTTTGGAATGTAAATATTATGGACGCTAAGTTGGTTTATAATTATATTTTGTTCTTAGAGGTATGAATTTCAGCCGTGGACCTCATGATACATCAATCCTATACGATGACGATGACCACGTCGCGAGGCACGTATTCGGGTGTCGATGTTTTGGAAACAATTCAAAGCACAAGGCACCTTGAAGAGTGGGTACTAAACGAGGAACAAATACAGCTATTACACCGTCAAAATTTAACCCTGTTCACCGATTGCGGGAAATGGTCTCGACACGACGATTGCCTTATATCCGCTCTAGTTGAACGATGGAGGAGCGAGACGAACTCATTTCACTTCCGGTTTGGTGAAATGACTGTTACGTTAGAGGACGTCGGATATATTTGAAGCTTAACATGTATCCCACTCATTTTGTGGAATTAACGGTGAGAGAATTCACAGAATGGAGGCGAGGGGGCGGCAGGGTAAGTGGAAACCAGGTCGAAACGTGTTAGGCATGATGAACGCAGATTATCGATGTCCCGCTGCTGATGCGAACCTTATCATGATACCTTGTCATCATGCAAACCACTGGTTCCTATTAGTTCTCCATCCAGCGTTCAGAACAGTTCACATATACGATAGCCTAAGGGAGGACGAGCCTGAACAGCTGCTGGCACAGATGTACAACGAGTACATCACTTTAGTGGTTAGTTTTTATTTTTTGACCTTGGCTCATAGTATATTGTTCTTGTTTCATAGGCTTGATTCTCGTTTTTATTGTTGGATGCAGACTACTGTCCTCTCGCTAGCGTGCGAACGGCCACAGGGGGACCCTTGGACGGTCGTGATGATAAAGGACCGACCAAAGCAATATAACGGTCACGATTGCGAGATTTACGTCCTCAAGTACATGGACTACATTGCTCGCTCGGAAGTGCTCAAACACTCCTCGTGGACTAGGAAGGATGCCTTGACGTTTAGGTATAGGATAGCCTGGGAGCTGAAAAAGAATGAAGCTAGACGCCTTCATTACCATTATCCTGACGTGCGTGGCTAGCTGCTGTGATGTTACAAAAAACTGTACCAAAAAGAAATGTACATAATTTTTCGCATACTATGAATTTGGCGCTAAAATGTGCGCGAATATACCTTTCATATGACGCATTCGAAAAAATTACGCGTCTCGCTTTTCGCCGAAATTCATAGAAATGGGCTAACTAGCGTGCATGAGGTGCAATGAGAGAAAAAAAAGTGACAAAAAAAATTGTAACTTTTTTCGGAAGCTATCAATTGGGCCTTAAAGTGTGGCCGAATAGGCCCTTCCTAGGAAAACCCAAAAAATAACGTGTCCCGTTTTTCGCCTAAATTCTTACAAATGGGCTAACTAGCGTGCCTGAGGTGCAAATGAGCGAAAAAAAGTGACAAAAAAAATTACAACTTTTTTCGGAAGCTATCAATTGGGGCCTAAAGTGTGCCCGAATAGGCCCTTCCTAGAAAAACCCAAAAAATAATGTGTCTCGTTTTTCGCCGAAATTCTTACAAATGGGCTAACTAGCGTGCCTGAGGTGCAATGAGCGAAAAAAACGTGACAAAAAAAATTACAACTTTTTTCGGAAACGGGATTTTAAGCTTTGAAACGGGATTTTAAGCTTCCTGAATTCACTCTTTAAAATAACTTTTCAGGTGTCTCACACCCTTTCATGAACTAAAAGTTATTTTAAGCACAAATTTGTGTAATGTAAAATTAGTAAAATAGCCCCCGATGAGCGGCAAATTACCGAAATTCCCCCGGGGGTTTATTATCACCCCAACGCCCCATATGGCGGCTACACCACCGGCAGTCTCAAAACCGCTTTGCTTACTACTTTTTAAATGTATCACATCAATTATATACCAAATATTTCCTCCGAAGATTTTAAAGGGGATGCGTTAACAAAAATTACCCCGCTACGTATGCAAAACACCCCCTGGCAGCCATCGCCCCAACAAACATCTCAGAACAACTGGAACAAAATAACTTTCCGGATGTCTTACACCCCTATCCTATAACTAAAAATCATTCGGGAAATTTTTCAAGCTGGTTCAGTTAGCAAAATAGCCCCCGTCATTGCGGGCAAATTACCGAAATGCCCCCGGGGGTTCATTGTCACCCTAACGCCCATCAAACTAGTTTCAAAATAACCTTTCAGATGTTTTACTTACATTTCTGGACTGAAAAACTTGACACCGTAAAATTACCAAAACACCCCTCGCGGGGTGGCAAATTACCAAAATGCCCCTGGCATCAGAACGATCTCAAAAGTGCATTGAAATGTTATTTTAAGCTTCCCGAATTCATTCTTGATCTAAAAAGTATTCTACGGACTTTTCGCCCAAAAATCCCGAACCGGTGTCCGAATCGAGCGCTTAAAAGCCCGTTCGGCCAAAAAATTAGCTAACGGCTTCGGAATGGCCCGAATTCCTTGGGAATGGAACTTCCCAACACCCTAGGGTTCTCATAAAAGTTTCGCGCGAAATCGCGCTGGCTTGATATTTTAAATTACACTGCAAAGTTACAAGGATCTCCGTATCAGTTAACCCCTTTGCCTCGCTACGTATGCAAAACACCCCCTGACAGCCATCGCCCCAACAAACATCTCAGAACAACTGGAACAAAGTAACTTTCCGGGTGTCTTACACCCCTATCCTATAACTAAAAATCATTTGGAAAATTTTTCAAGCTGGTTCAGTTAGCAAAATAGCCCCCGATGAGCGGCAAATTACCGAAATGCCCCCGGGGGTTCATTGTCACCCTAACGCCCATCAAACCAGCTTCAAAACAACCTTTCAGATGTTTTACTTACATTTCTGGACTAAAAAACTTGACACCGTAAAATTACCAAAACACCCCTCGCGGGGTGGCAAATTACCAAAATGCCCCCTGGCATGAGAAAATATCAAAAGTGCTTTAAAAAGCTATTTTAAAGCTTCCTGAGTTCATTCTTGATCTAAAAAGTATTTTACGGATTTTTCGCCTAAAAATCCCGAACCGGTGTCCGGATCGAGCGCTTAAAAGCCCGTTCGGCCAAAAAATTAGCTAACGGCTTCGGAATGGCCCGAATTCCTTGGGAATGGAACTTCCCAACATCCTAGGGTTCTCATAAAAGTTTCGCGCGAAATCGCGCTGGCCTGATATTTTAAATTACACTGCAAAGTTACAAGGTTGCGCGTATCAGTTAACCCCTTTCCAGTCTTTGAAAAAATCTGAAATTTTTACCTGATACAGATCTTTTGAAAATAACTAGGGTCTCTGTTTCGTACTTTGGCAAAATCTAGCTCTAGCTATTTTTTATAAATTCATGAAAAATTCTATAATAATAATAAAAAGGACATGAAAGGATATTATAATAATAATAAAAAGGACATGAAGGAAAATGGAGAAAACCCAACCGCCACACTTAGTGGCGGTTGGTATCATTGCAAATTTTTTTTTTTCTGTCGCTAAATGTGAAAACTTAATTAGACAGTTTTTAACGAATTTATAAAAAATAGCTAGAGCTAGATTTTGCCAAATTGCAAAAAAGAGACCATAGTTATTTTTAAAAGATCTATATTAGGGAAAAATTTCAGATTTTTCCAAAAACTGGAAAGGGGTTAACTGAAACGGGGAACCTTGTAACTTTGCAGTATAATTTAAAATATCAAGCTAGCTCGATTTCGTGCAAAACTTTTATGAGAACCCTAGGACGTTGGGAAGTTTCATTTTCCAGGATTTTGGGCTATTCTGAAATTGTTAGCTAATTTTTTGGCCGAACGGTGCAATTTTTTGGGAAATGGACCTAAAAAAATTAGCCCGTTCAGCCAAACAATTAGCTAACGACTTCGGAATGGCCCGAAATCCTGGAAAATAGAACTTCCTAACATCCTAGGGTTCTCATAAAAGTTTCGCACGAAATCGCGCTAGCTTGATATTTTAAATTATACTGCAAAGTTACAAGGTTCCCCATTTCAATTAACCCATTTCCAGTTTTTGGAAAAATCTGAAATTTTTCCCTAATATAGATCTTTTAAAAATAACTACGGTCTCTTTTTTACAATTTGGCAAGATCTAGCTCTAGCTATTTTTTATAAATTCGTGAAAAACTGTCTAATTAAGTTTTCACTTTTAGCGACAGAAAAAAAAAATTTGCAATGATACCAACCGCCACTAAGTGTGGCGGTTGGGGTTTTCTCCATTATTATTATTATAATATATATATGTGTCCTTTAAATGTCCTTTTTATTATTATTTTAATATATGTGTGTCCTTTTTTTAAAAAAAATGCAACTTGGCAAATAATTCCCAACCGCATGTAGGGGTTGCGGTTGGGCATTAATGCCAACCGCAACTCCCACACGCGGTTGGGCATTATGCCCATTTTCTCGCGAGATTTTCATTTTCTCGTGATATTTTGGTGAATTTCTCTTGCCATTTTGGTCATTTTTGGTCTTTTTCGTCCTTTTTCCTTCCACGTGGCCAACCGCTGCTCTTACCTGCGGTTCGGTGGGAAAATTGTTATTTTCCCACCGGTAGATGTGGATCGGCCCCCATATATATATATATATATATATATATATATTCCATAAAATTATGTTACAAGAGATTGGACAACCCAATATAAACATTTTATATAACATTTTATGTGGCGTCAAATTTTCTCTAAAATACTTTCTTTACCTTTATTAATATAATGCCAAACTTATAATGTTTGGCGAGAATTAAATATTTGTGAAAGATGTTTGAAACTTATTACAATAAGATGAAATATGGAATAATATTCTCTTTAGTAGCAATTTGATGTGACAAAAGAAACAAGTATGACAAACAAATTTCGTTAGTAATTCGCATTCGAAAGTAAGTCATGTTTTTTACAGTGAACTTTTCATATTCCGAGTCTTTAATTAGCAATTCAGAATTGATTTAGTTATTATGGTTAAGTTAGAGTACTTGTACTCATTAGCTTAATCGTAATTATCACTAAGATTTATTACTCTATATTTTAGTTTCGAATCACTATCTAACGACGTGATCCTTACTAGTAACCATTAAATTTTCGGAATGCCTGAAAATCTCAAGCTGGAGTCGTACCGTTGGCCCAAAGTTAATTTGATTTCTTATGCATATGCAGTTCTGCTCGATACCATCTCTTTTCTGTGTACTCTTTTGACGGACTTTTTGGCTAGTGGTACCGAATAGAGGCATCTTTCCGTAAGACTGGGAGACCAAACTTCTTTTGCATTACAGCTAAGACTTAAAAGCCAAGCAAAATGATTGTTTCTTATATGCATTGCTCCCAATATCTTCCAGTTACTATATATGCAATTGATCACTGTAATATGCAAAGCAAGGTATGAGGTATCATCTACATATGTTGACTGAGAGACTCTGATGGCATAGAGAAACTTAAATGATTTAACATCAAATTATACGAGACTAGTTAGGGAAGATTTATCACTTGAATAACGACTGTGAGACTATAAACATCACATAATTGTTAATAATTTTTCCAGACCATTTTCGAAACATGTAAGAGTAGATTTTCCTGAAACTTGGGTCTTTCAATGTGGCGTTTGAACTGTTAATCAAGAGCTCCAAGAATCTAGTTCAACAACCATTAAATGCTCCGAATGCCTGAAGATCTCAAGCGGGAGTAGTACCTTTAATTTGGGACAAAGTTAATTCGATTCCTTATGTATATGCAACTCTGCTTGAGACTATCCAAATTTCTATTACATTATATTGCAGCTAAGAGAAAAGCCAAGCAAAAGGATTGTTTTTACATGCATTGATCGATCCCTGTGTCTTCCGGTTGATAAATATGCTATTGATCATCTGCAATCAACTCCACTTAGGAATAACGCACACAACCCAATGAGAAAATGAGCTTAGTGTGTGAGAAGACTCACGGTCCTATGACTACCTTGTGGAGCGAGAACGGCTGGATGTTCTCGACAAGGGAATCTGCTCCAACGAATTGTTCCACAACACTTGACACCATATGGCTCTTTTCCTGAACTATTTTATCGACAAGTATCTCAATACATTTCGATTCACGCCTGTAAGCTAGAAAGAATGTATATATGAGTTCTCTGGTTTGACATGAAGGAAAATGCAGAAGTCTTAAGGCACACGATTTTTGAAAACAAGGTTATAGAAGTAACCCATTGGCTGTATTTGAGACATCCACCCCTGATATATTGGTTGCTTCAATCAGTGCCTTCCTCCATCCGGGTACCTTCTCCTTATATCGTACTTCATGTTTGGCGAACGCGTCCGCAAAACTCCCTATTTGGTGGCGAACGACCGATGGTTCCACGTGGTAGAAAACGGGAATGACGGTCTGTCCCGCCAGGTTCCTGCATTCCATGATCTTGACGAGTTCATCCAAGCACCACGACGAAGTTGCATAGTTCCTCGAGAAAACTATGATTGCGAACATGGACTTTTGAATCTCGGCCTCAGAAGTTCAAGCGGGATCGACATCCCTGTTTCGAGTTGCTCGTCATCTTTGAAGGTATGTACACTCTTCTGGATCAAAGCAGCGTAGAGATGGTCAACAAAGTTGTTGCGCGTGTCTGCGCCTCTAAAGCTTAAGAACACGTCGTAGATCCATCGCCATGGAGCACCAGAAGAAGACGCCGTCTCTGTCCCTGTTAAAGAGGCCATCTGGTATATATGATCCCCCAGCCAGGACTACCAGTTCATCTGGCTAGGCCATTTAATTAGCAGCTGTTTGTCCAAATCAAGAACTTCCCCATTACTTTTCTTTGAGCTTGTTGACCGAAAGAGGAGACATTGGATAAAAAATAAACAAGCAGATTGACAATGAGGATAGACATTCAATGAGCCTCAAAACTGAACCGGACCACAAATAGCAAGTCGCTTCTTTACACTTCACTGGGACCCGTGCAATGCACGGGACGTTCTCTAAATGTCAAATATTTATTTCTATAGATACTTTATAACTGTTAATTTTCCTACATTTCTCAAAATATTTTTTAAAATATTTTTTATAGATTGTTTAAAACTATTATTGTTTGAATTGTAGGCAAGAAATTTACTATATAAAATATGCTTTCGAATAGAACTTTTGGAAAATTAGCATTATAAAAGCATACATCAGCAACAAAGGTAGAATGCATGATTTAATATGATCAGTTTTTACTCACATATAAGATGTGAACGTTATAATTAGAAGAAAACCGTTTTATAGACTTAGGATGTCTTTTCATTAATCGTTTTAAGACGAAATATGACTATAATATATCCGGACCCTCACTTCCAGTTTTTTGTGAATTTAATCTAGTAAAGAGTGTTATAACTTATTTACTTATATAATATATGAACCTTAATCTTCTTATAAGCATACATGTCAAATTCACTCACCTTCTTTCTTTGTGAGAAACTCTTTGGGTGTTTTTTGTCCCGTGCATAATGAAAAAAGAAAAATAGGATTAAAAGTATTTCTATTTATACATAACTTATTAAAGTTTTGCTAACATGATTTAATGAAAATACCATTAAAATATTAGATTAGTGTAGCCTGGAGCTAGAAAGTGGTTAACCATAAAAACATTGTCTTGCCTAATTAAGAAAACTTTAAGGAATCAAAATGTGGGACCAAATCAAAATAAGAAGATAAGTCATCCTATGAAAAAAAAATTTACTACTTCTAACGTGGATATAATTTATGTACTTTCAAGTCGCCGGTAAAATCCGTCCACGAGTACTGCACTAACACTACCTCCAAATACTTTAGCTTTATCAATGCTACTATAAATGTAGTTACCTTCACCATAGCCATAACTTTTGCTCGTCAGTGCACTTTCATGTTTCTATTATAGGTTCATCACTTTTTCAATCTATATTTAGATCATAACTTATCAAACAGTACTTTAATATACATTAATATTACATTAGTGCTACCATTACAATAACTCTAATAACAATCATCACCTGTTGCACGCACTATTACCATTCAGTTATGACTATCACCACCACAAGCATCAACATACTACACGCCCACATCGCTACAGCCACATGTTGTTACTACATAATCTAAATCTCACTACCAACACTCCAATTCTACCACAATGATTATCACTATCGTAAGTAGCATGGCTGATCACTCGCATAATTGTATATATTACCACCCTCACATTCTCACATCTAGCACTGATATTTCGGTCATACCATTACCACCCTTGGGCCACCCAGGCTTCTCCCTTTTTGTAGTTGCTATAAAGGGAAAAAAATTCTTATAACTAATTTATCTTTTCATCTCTTTTATTTTACAAATTTATTCTCAGCTTATCACAAATTATTCTTCAATCGATTTTAATTTATCTTGGAGATCCAATTTAATTGGTTCTGAATATTTTGTCCATGTTGTGCATGACATTAGATTTTAAGAAGATTGGTGCAAAAGACGAAAGTTACAATAAAACTTATAGAGAAATAAGATTTCTTTAAAAAGAAAAAAAATACTAAAACAAATATGATGATGTTTTGCATAACTAAAAAAGGTAAAAAATGAAAATATGTGGTAAGAAAAGCTTACCTTTTAAGTTGTAAGGATTAATCATTAATTTTATACATGATTTTTGTTATTTACATTTGCGATATTTTTTTATTTGTTTTAAGTGTTTTTAAGAAGTTCACAGTCCAAATTGAAGCCTTTTTGGATTATGTAGAGCTTTAAAAGAAGTAGATTTGATTTTTAAATTTTATAAGATTTACAAAAATCGGGCCAATGATAAAACAATCACAGACTATGGAAGTTACATTTCAGCAGATAAAACAGTGGATACAATGGAGGGTAATAAGCTGGAAGAGAGCTCCATGCAATAGCAAGAACATGACATTATGTGATAATTGGGATATAGATAGGAGAATACTACTTGATTGAGATACTTTGTAACTGCTTATAAGCTAGGAGAAGAGTTAAGTAAGATAGCAAGGTACATTTGTAAATACATGCTTTGAAATCAATACAATAGACTTTTACCAACAAAAAAAAAAAAACGGGCCAATGATCGTACTAAAGAATTAGTAAGCAAGTATAATTTTCGTATTTTATAATTTTGAGATTTTATATTATTATTTTAAAGTACTTTTGAGGTTTTAATAATTAAAATTAAGGCCTAGTGTATAAGTATATTGATTAGGCATAGTTTTAGAAGGTGTATAATTAGTTTCTTAGTTTTATAAAGTTTAAAAATATTGCATAAATTATACCTACAAATTTTTTAATAATAAATTATAGTGAAGAGTTAAATTAAGTAGAAAAGGAAAAGAATACCAAAACAAATAGGACTCTTGAATTTTATATATCTAATTTAAAAGAGTTGGACTCTAAATATAAAGAGACCATTTAAGTTAGGGGACTACTACATGCAAAGTTAAAACTTACGTGGCAGAAGAAGAAGGTTCTTAAAAATCCTACTTGTCGTAAAGATAGAGTTCTAAAAATTCTACGTGTCGCGATTTTAAGCGAAGGTTTCAGCTTTATATATATATATATATATATATATATATATATATTGGTTAGATTACTCCAATTGGATATGTCTATGTTTACATCTGTGCATATATAAAAACACAAATGATTGATTTTTTTTAAACGCTATATTTTAATAGAAGTCTTCATAAAAAGATTATAGGGGTGATTAGGAGTATTTATGACTTAAAACTTTCTTTCCGTTCAAATATCCTTTTTTGGAATTTTATTAAAAATTAAGGGTGCTTTTTACTTCTCGTAGGGTATCAAGTCTCCTTCGTTTAGTTATTCTTACTAAAAATATATATATATATATATATATATATATATATATATATATATATATATATATATATTCTTATTAGAGTTAAGAATTCTTTTGGAACTAACTAAAAAAAGGAAAAAAAAACCTATGAAACCCCCTATAAAATCACCCTTAAACTCCTGCATGCTTTCTAATTACTGAAAAAATCTTATCAAAACCTATTTTCATTCACATTAAAACTTAACTATCCTAGAGCTACTAAATCTTTTATATCAAATACAATCAAAGAAAATAATTTGCAATTAAGAGAGCTTTTGGAACCCTCTAGTGGAAATGCAATTGTTTACCTTAAGCTAAATTGAATATTAAGTAAAAATTCAATTTATTTTAATTTAGTTTAAGGTAAACTATTGCATTGAACTGAATATATATATATATATATATGCAATACTTTAAGGTAAGTTACTGCATTAATTTAAACTATATGCAATAGTTTATCTTAAACTAAATACATTAATTCAAATATGCAAAAAGCAATAGATTTTTAATTTCTTTCATATTGGTATATGTTGTTACACCACTAAAGATTTGAATAATTGTGCATGCATATATATATATATATATATATATATATATATATATATATATATATATATATATATATATATATATATATATATATATATATATATATATATATATATATATATATATATATATATATATATATATATATATATATATATATATATATATATATATATATATATGGAGCTGGTCCGTTGATAGCGCTAGCAAAATAGGCAAAGTTGCTAACGTGATCTGACAGTCCATGCGCGATCTGTGGACGGTCCAGATCTTTTTTTTTTTTACAATTTTTAAGTCAGTCCACCACATTATGTAGTGGATAATTTTGTGACAAAAATACCCTCCAGCTTAAAAAGAGCGTCCACTACATTATGTAGCGGACTAGTTTTCGGACCTTTTTTCTCTTTTTGTCATTAATGTTCTGACTCTCTCTCTCTCTCTCTCCTCAATTCCCAATTATATCTGTCTACTACATAATGTAGTGGACAACACAAGACATGACAACTCTTCTTATTTTCTAGAAAAGACAACCGTGTGTCAGATCTGGAAAAAAGAGAAACAACCCTTTTTTCTCTCTCTTCCTCATCTCGCATCCTATCCATCTTCTCCCTCTCCCTCGTACCCATTCTCTAAAGATGGCAGATCTGGAAATGAGGCACTAGAGGAGAGGAAGCTTGGACGACAGTATCGGCAGGCCCGCGATGGACATCCCACGACTTTGTCTTGCGCGACCGCGTCTTACGGTGGTGCTCCGTCGCCTTCTTCTGTGGCGGCGACGAGCTCTTAATCTTCTTCTGCGGCCGCGTCTTACGGTTCTCTCTCAAGCAGTTAGCTAGGTGCACTTATTTTGTTTAGTCGCAACTCTTTGGAAGTGATGCTTATTTTTGTTGGTTCAAGGACCGTTCACCAGACGTGGAAGAAGAGTTAGCTACGAAGATAATAAAAGGCATACTAGTTTTGATTCTACCGCACAACAATGGTGGTTCGGAAGAGGCAAAATGACATTTGTTCTTATTAGAATGATAATGGTTTTTGGTTGGAAAGTAGGGAAGACATTAGTGATTACATCATCTCCATATACTCATCTTTGTTTTCCACCTTAAATCCTAGGGAAGAAGCCCCTATAATAGCTTTGCATGGATTAGAAGCCATCTTCTAGTCTTGCCTGCTAATGCCAACGCATCTCACTATATATTTTTCACTGTGGCAGTAAGGAAGAAGGCTAAGAGTTTTCTAATTCAACTCTTTGATGGCTCAGTTACGACAAGGTCAAAAAATATATATAGCACTTTTAACTATGTTTTCATTTTCATTATGCCCTTGTCAACGTGGATTTGTTTGTCTTCGGGCATCTAAATTTTCTATTAGCAGAATTTCTGGGAAAGGAAATAAGAAGACTAAGAAGAGAGAACGAAAATCTACAGTATATGGTGGACGTTATGACAGGCCAGTGCACCGTCCTGCAAAGCCACCTAGAAATGAAGAAGAAAGAGCAAATGAGCAATTGTTAAAAGAGAGTTACCAGAGAGAGAGAGAGAGAAAGAGAGAGAAAAACATGTCAGAAAATTAATAGTCATCCGCTACATAATGTAGCGGATAGAGAGAGAGAGAAATAGTACTGCCTGCCTACTCACCCGCTACATAATGTAGCGGATGGATTTGGAAGGTATTTTTGTCACAAAATTGTCCGCTACATAATGTAGCGGACGTATTTAAAAAAGCGTAAAAAAAATATCTGGACCGTCCACAGATCGCACGTGGACGGCAAGATCGTGTTGTCAATTTTGCCTATTTTGCTAGCGCTATCAATGGATCAACTCCCCCCCCCCCCCCACACACACACACACACATATATATATATATATATATATATATATATATATATATAAGTGTAAGGAAGTTATACTTTTAAATGATATGTAATCATGACTTTAAGAATCGCCACATCATGTACCATTCTGCTCCTAATTCTATTTTGGGATCATGGAAAATAAATTCCTAAATTGGTATTAGAGTTATTTGAATAACCATATATGCATGATATTATATTCTTCATATGTTTATTGTTCTTGTATGTTCCACTGTAAACTAGAATACCAAAAATTATGATGATAACATGTTCTTCGTATGGTTATCTTTTTTATATATTACACTCCTTGGGGTGATAGGGTTAGGTGAATTTCAATTAAAAAGGCTCCAATTTATTTGAGCTCTTAATTAATCATTTTCTTTTCCTTTTTTTTTTGCTTGAAAAGCTCTCAACTTTTGATACGCAAGGGGTAAATGGTTAAATATTTTTTTCTTCAAATACTCTTTTTAAATTTAAAAAGTTTCTAAAAATTAAAAGTGTTTATGAGTCTATATTACAACCTTTTGGCTAAATTTAAATATTTTGTCGCTAAAGAGCTTGAAAGATCTCTGATGCATCTTTTAGTGACAAGAGAGTATGACCTCAATCAAACGGGTGTGAATTTAGCCCCACCATATTAAAAGTTCCTAATAGTTAACTGGTTAAACCTTTTTTTTTCCTTAAAGGTAGGTTTTTTGAATTTATAAGGTTTACAAAAAATAAGGGTCTTTTTTATTTTTAATGGGGGTGAGGCTAAACGATAACATTTTTTACTAAATTTAAGCATTTTGTCATTGAAGAGATTAAAGGTTCACTACTGCATCTTTTGATGAAAAAAAAGAGTATGAATTTAACCAAAATGGATCTAAGTATAGCTAGTTCCACCATATAAAAATGATCCAATGGGTTTGAATAGCTTAATTCCCCCCCCCCCCCCCTTAAAATAGCCTTTTTTAATTTATAAGGTTTACAACATTAAGGGTGTTTTTCACTCTTATATGACTAAATTACAACATTTTTTTGCTGAATTTTAACATTTTGTTGTTGTTTTCTGTATAGTATAAATTTAACCAGAACGGGGACGAATATAGCGCCACCATATAAGTTTGATCTTGGTCTATGCTCATCTTTAGAGAACACTATCACAACCTAACATTAATCGCGTACATCAAAAAAAAAAAAAGAATACCTTAATTTCCTCAACTCTTTAGAGAACCAATCCCACGTCCGGGCATTATCATGTTCCTTTCTTATGTATTCTTTTAAGGTGAACTACCTCTTTGCACTGTACTAACTTTTGCATATGATTGCATACCTAAATTTGCCTACATGAAACCGAGTCAGGATATCTACATATTCGACTAAGCTTTCTTTTTTCTAGCTTTTTAATGAGTTTATGTGTTGTTTGTTAACGTTGTTTGAGAAAATAATTGGTTGTTATGATTTTCTTAACTTTCAAAATCTTGTGTCAGTAGTAACATTTTTCTTTTTGGTTTTATTTTTATGATATAGGTCTTACTAATCGGTGACTGATTTGAGGTAGAAACTATTCTTGATGAGCTTTTGTGGAATTTGTACTCATATTATAAATGTAGCATGTATATAAGATGAAGAAGTTAGGTTTATAAAAACTATTACGTTCATTACTGTTTTCTCATGTTTAATGCACACCATTCATTTCGTAGTACATGTTTTAAAAATCACACACACACACACACACACATGTTGGATTTTTGTGTTGAAAATGAAAGTCTTGTGCAAATATGCTAAATTACATGTAAAATTATACATATTATCTACTATTAAGATTAACAAAGTCATGCTAAGTAAAAGCAAAAGAGAATTTTAGAGTACACTACCATAGAATATTAGAGTACACACACATAGCTTTAGACAAGTTGTACTTAAAAGTTTAGAACTTAAGCTAGAAAATTTTGAAAAAGATAGTGTACTTTAATTTTCAAGTAAGAGAGAGATAAAAATTGTAAGGAGTAATAAGATTAGACATTGCCAAAAGAAAACAAAAATAGAGAGGCTATTTTGACTCCAAATGATCTATCGCTGCAAGAAACAGCCATCACTCTACAGAAAGAAACAACATAGACAACTAATGATACCAAAAGTTCTGAATGATGATATTTTCAACTTCAGTAGAGATGCTTGTAGGAAAAACAAAAACTTTAGAAGTGAACGATAGAAAAATTAAGGAAGATCCTTAAAAGTTATAGCTACTAAATTTAATTGTTGCCTAATTAAGTGAGTTTTGGTAAGTGTCTTATATCTCTTAAGTTCATTTGATTCTTGATTTCAAAGATGTAACATTTAAACTCTCAACTTCTTCTATTTTACAAGATTTGTTATACATTTACCAATCACAACTCATTTCCATTAGATATTTTACTTTATACAATACTCTTTAGATTACAAATTTTAAACTTTTATCAATATCACTTAGTTGTAATTCAAACTTCTTCTTGGTTTCACTTCTTAGACTGATATATGTGTCATTGAAATATATTATAAAAAAAAATTGGATAGCTCTAATATGTACACTTTACATTACATTTATGTGCATCAAATTGTCTCTAGAACACTTTCTTTACTTTTGTTACCTTTGATGAGGATTAAATGGTTGTCTCTAGAATACTTGTAATGTTTGATGAGGACTAAATATTGTGAAAGATATTTCGAAATGATTACAATGACACTATACCTTTGATTGCGATGACACTGTACCTTGGATAACAAGGTATAACATAAAACAGTCAGGATTTTCTTTGATAGTAATTTAATGTGACAAAAGAAATAATTAACGACAAACATTGATAGTAATTAATACTAGCAGTTCGCATTTGAAAATAATATTATATTTTCTTCAATGAACTTTTTATGCTTCGAGTCTTTGATCAGCATTTTGTAATTTATTTACTTATTATGATTTAATTAACGTAATCGTACTAAAAAATTTGCAGGTAAATATTACCCGTACCCGTGTGGTCTGGGTAAAAGCGGGTTAGGCATTGTTATACCCACGGGTTAGTTTTACTCAGAGTTTTAACTTTTAAGTTTTAATCTCTTTCATGGTGAACAATAACTCCAAGCCTTCGGACAGTATTCTTGGTCCCGCTACTAGACAGCCCAAAGCCTCATGCTAGTGTCCACCATCTCCTTTAGGTATGTGGTTGTGTCTATTTTTAGATATACTAGTAAGGATCATGTGCTTTGCACAATATATAGTTATTTGAAATAAGAATATTTTAAATCTTAATTAACAAATAATTAAATTAATCAATACGACTATTATAATTAAACGATAATAACAAATCAGTTATTAACTACTAATCAAATACTTTATTATGAAAAGTTCCTTACCCCAAAATATAGTCTTACTTTCAAACCCGAATTTTTCATGTCAATTATCACCAATATTTTTTACTATTTATCATACTTATTTTTTTCGTCACATCAAGTTGTCGCTAAACAGAATTCTGACTGTTTCATATTGTATCTTGTTATCTAAGGTACACTGTCGTTACAATTAGTCTTAAACATCTCCCACAAATATATAACTCTCACGAAATACAACAAGTTTGATTGTACAATGATAAAAGTGAAGAAATGTTTTAGAAATAATTAATATCAAGTGTTTATATTAGAGTATTGACATTTTTTCCTGCAAGCATTATTACTAAAGTTCAAAATATCAGCACTTATGATTTTCAGTATCATTTATTATCTATCATGTTTCCTTCTACCCACTTATGGTCATTTCTTGTAACGATGATTATTGGGGGTCAAAATATCCCCTACAGTTTATTTACTTTTGATAATGATCTATTCTATAACTCCCTCAGTCTAAGAAAATTGATTATTTTTTTTGGACTGTCCTAAAAAAATTGATCAATTTTCAAATTAAAAAAAGATTTTGTAACAGTTTTTACATGTTTACCCATTGTAGGCATTTTTTATTCTACTTTTCTCTCCATATTTAGTCATTCACCAACCCATTTTTCCCTACTGAATCAATTTTGTCCTGCCTCTCTCTTTTGGGATAGAATGAGAAATTCATAAAATAAGACTTATATTTTAAACAAACATGCGTCAAATATGATCAAATAATTTGGGACGAAGGGAATATAAGTTTCATGTATCTCTTATTTTAAGATTAAAGTACAAAGCAAGTATTTTTTAAAAATTTTCTATCTTTAAATTCTAACGTTCGAGTACAATTTGTCTAAAACGACTCTTAATGTTAATTATTCTTTTTTTTTCTACTTTTCAATTAAAAAATCTATAATGTAATTTAGTTTCTCTTGATAGTGTACTATAAAGCTTTCTTTTACATTTATCTAGCATGACCTTGTTCATCATAGTAGTAAAAAAAGAATATAAATTTAGTTGTAGATGTAATTTATCATATATTTACTTTAAGATTTTTATTTTTAACACAGACTTTACATACTCATCTAAAAAGTATATATACATATGTGTCTGTGTGTGTCATTTTGAAATTCATACTACAAAATGTATGTGCGAAGTTGATATCAGATAGTGGTAATGAACTAAGTATTTCAATAATGTTCACAAACCTATATTTTTCACCCTATGTTTATATTTACGCATTACAATTTTAATATATATACAAATTCAACAAAAGTTCATCAAGAATAATTTGTAACCCAAATCATTCATTAAATAAAGATCTGTATCTCAAAATAAAAAAAAAACATATTACCTATGGCATAAGGTTTTTGAGAGTTAAGAAAATTATAGGGTTAATTACATCCATGACCTTGAGGTTAGGATAAAATTACAAGTATGTCCATTAGTTGGAACAAATAACACTTATGTCCGTTGACCGAACGAAAACACTAGAAAGATGTAAAGATCAAAATGCTCGTCACTTAGGAATGTAATTTTTCAAATGTCATTTCTCATCTTTCATCTTACTCATACAACCCCACTACTACCACCATCATCCATTTAGATTTTTGAGCTCCAACACACACAAAGACAACATATACATGCATCCACACACACGCATGCACCCATCCACACACACATAGACAATATGCACACATACCCATACACACACACGCCCCTCCCCTGCCCCCTAATCGGCTACAACCACAGCCACACTTACATCCCACCATGTAACGCCCCGAAATTTCCGGAGCATTATCCGATCAATCCATCAAGTCCTCAATTTCCCAATTAATTCAGTACTACTAATGATAACCCAACAACATTCAAATCAGAGCACTACAGTCCATCAACTAACATAACAAACCGTCTCAAAACAATGACAAAGTACCCAATAACATCCATGTCAGAGCACTATAAGCCATCAATTTTCTTAACAGACCATTCCTATCGCAAAACAGTTGTAAAGTACTTAATTTATTAGATTACATAAGGGTGTTCCCTAGCAAGAAATAATGTAAGAACATAAACTACTTTGAAGTTCAAGCTCGTCCGTCCCGAAATCTTACTGATGGTTATTTCCTGCAGAAGGGAATAGAAAAAGGGAGTGAGCTTTCGAGAGCTCAGTAAGGTCGCTCAACATTCAGTATGGATTACAAACGATTTGGTCAGAAGGTTATATCAATGACAATGTAGAAACAACATTCTCAAATTTCTCAATTCAAGATTCAATAAATACACTTTCGATTTCACTGAAGCAATGCAGATGATATTGAACATGAGTATATTGCAAAGCCACACAGGCAGTGCAGGGTAACACTTAGCAAAGCCACACAGGCAGTGCTTAATAACAATATGGTTACATATGCATATGAACACTAGCTAGACCCTCAAGGTACTAGCATTTCCCGACAATAACAGACCATCCTTATATCACCCCCGATACAGACCATCCTTATAACTCCTCAATACACTATCTCATGCCAATATGCAGAATACAATAAGCGATATTGCAATGAATAACTCGACACTCAAAGAGAAGTAAGTACTGAGCATCGAATGAGATTTTCAATAAACGTGTCAGGCTCAAACAAGGGTTATTAATGACAATCGATACAAGTTCATCACAACTATAATTGAGTCCAAAGAAATAAAGATAGCAATTCAGAATAACATACGAATCAAATAGAGGAGTTAGGTTCGGACGAAAATCCCTTACCTCGATCCAAGTTGTTGAAGCTAAAAAAAAATGCTCTTGATCAAATCCTCGGAGTTAACCTAGGTCGACACAGTCATTTATCAGAACATTATCTATACCACTTAATTATAAACCTAATAATATAACTATTCACAGCGTACTTATTTCTCTACCCAGAACGATAAAATTCGGAACGGGTTTCACACACGGCCAACCTATCCCATGATTCATTACACTCCCCAAGACCCAAAATTATCCCAAAATGTTCTAATCGCTCATTTAACATTATTTATAGCTTAATATAGCATATGGGATAAAAATATAATTTTTGAATATTTTCGAATTAAAATAATTTTCTTAAATACACTAAAACCAATAAATTCCCATAATTTCTTCTAGTTGGAAATAAAGGCTCATAATTTTTGTAACAGCTTTAGAGGACTTATAAAAATTACTGAAATTGAAATCAGAAATAAAAAGGCATCAAATAGTTTAAAAACATTTTCATTTTGTTAAATTCAATGCGATAGAGAAATGATAGCAAATGGACTCTAAAAATCACCAAATTTACGCTGAGTCTTTATTATACTATAAAAGTGTTACTGTAATTTTTCCTAGAACATTTTTAAGGTTTAAGTGCTTCAAAAGAATTTTACCATTTTAAGCTTACAAAAAATATTAAAAATACATATGATCTCAAAAAATTATGAAATTTTACCAGTAATTCTAGCGTAGTCTCAGGTACTATCCTATAAATTTTCACATTCTAATATTTACTATACGCTATCCAAAGTTCGTGCTAAGCCTAACATTAAACTACATGCACACACACATCACAGCACTTGTACACTCACAGCACTTCTCCACTCCCACTGCCGTTCCCTGCTCCCTTCCCCTGTTTTCTTTTTGTTCAATTCACTTCATCCACATAGCACATATATATACATACTCACCCACTAAACACATCTTCACGCCCACCTCTTACGCACTCATACACACAATTTACACTCACACATGGCACACTTCACGGCTGGTTTCAGCCCTCAACACTTTCTCCGTTTCATTTCTCAAGCTCCATGCATTACCCTTTCTCATGGCTGAAACTCAGCCTCTCTCCCTACTCCTGAAACTCCAATATTCACACACACACACTTACACACTACACCACAAGCACAACACTTACACAAAACTCACACAGCTACTGCCTCACGGCAGTAGCTTCTCTTCTTTGTTCCAACACACACTGCACTCACGGATACCCACACATATATACCCATATATGCACTTCATCATACTCCACTACACGGCTGCACCATGATCCCTATCTCTCTCTCTCTCTCTCTCTCCCTCTAAAATCAAAACCCATTCCCACCTCTTACCTTACACACACAAACAACCTGTATATATATATTCACACATTAAAAATGCACTCACTATTTTCACAACACCCACAATGCTCTCATCTCACGGCTGCTATGTAGGCTCCTTCTTCAACTACATTTCATCTTCAAATCAACTTCCACAGATTCAAGGATCCAATAAGAGGCTGATAAGAATCCTTACGGCAACACTACGCACGAAACCCAAAGACTTCACTTCACTCACCATCTCTCTATCTTGCCTGTTAGACCCACCTTTATACACACAATTATCCACACATATACACTTACACGCAGACACATATACACACAAAACCCATAGAGTCACACATAAACACACTATCACACCCACTGCAGTGGGTGCCTCACGACAGTGGGTCTCTTTTCATTTTTTTATACCTTCACACTAACGGCTGCCTTGCAGCCCTTCTTCTCCTCATCGCACAGCCCACTCACCTCATAGATTGTGCAACAATTTACATAACCAACTAAGCCCTTATGAAACCCCACTTTGGCTACCCGTGCAGACCACCCTTGTTCGAACCATACGGCGCCGCAAACACAGGTTCATGGCAGCCCATACGGCTCTCTAACGGCATGTTACACTCCCTCTACCTTTATCCATGGTACACGCATATTCCCGCCCCCTTTTACTCTCCTTAAAACAATGAATAAACTAGGGAAGAAGAGTTAGAAATTTACCGGAAATCTCGACAGAAAACTTTTCCTTCGATCCCTCCTCTGTTCTCTCTCGGTATCTCTCTTTCTGCCGCAAGAGGGTCTCCCACGAATGTCAAGGACGGCTGATGTTTTTCTCAGTGTATCTATATATAAAAAACCCTAAATTGGAAAACTACCAAAAAGACCCTAGGCTTCCGTTAGTCATTTTAAATTTTTACCCGCTACTTTCTATTATAGCGAACTGGTCCAAAATGGTCCAATAAAAATATTTTCAATACGTGATGTATTAGGAAAATTATAAATAGTTTGTTATGTCACTCCGTTTGACAAATCGTCGCTATTAAAAAATTATTTAAACGTCGCTAATAATTTCGCCGCTACTGAAATTTTAAATCGTCATTATCATGAAATATTTCAAATGCTAAAAATTTAATTTTTGTCGCTAATTATACCTATTTAAATTTATTAAGAGTATTTCAAGGTTTTGGGGTATTACACACCATCATTATGTTCTTTAACTTTTTTACTTTTCTTCAGCCTTCTCACCCTAATCAACTGTCACAGCTTTCTCATTCTACTCACTTGCAACAAACCATCACAATTCAACAACCCAAATGAACAAAAATGAAAAATTGAATTTGGAGTTTAAAATTTGGAAGAAGATGTATAAAATTTCTTGTTTGCATCAAACTATTATGTAACACCATGGCAGTTGCCGCCATTAACTACCACTAGAGCAGCCTTCCATCATTGACGTTTGCCAGTGCTTATGATGTGGCTAGTGAGGCTGAGTCAGTTTGCCGACTTTCTTGCTGAGTGCTTGCCGAGGAAGGTGCGGTGACGGGATGGGGGAGAATTTGAATTACATTCCTAATTTAAAAAATTAGGATTTGTAAAATTTTATATTGCACATGCCTTGTAGATACAAAATGAAGGGAGTATCAACATTTTAAAAGTACGTATCAAAATAAGAAAAAATATATTTTTTAACGGGTCAATATGGCTTTACCTTTTAAAATTCAATATCATTGACCGTAATTCACCCTAATCTCGAGGACATGAGTCCCAAAATTATAAGAATCCACCTAGTCGAACTTATAGATATTTTGGCTTTATCATATGTCAATAAATTAGAATTTGTAATTATATGCAAAAGTTAATAGAGGCAATCGCTGGTGCACCTTAATTTATAAAAAAAAACATGATAATACCTGGACTTAGGAACAGTTGTCTAAGAAGCAGGGACATTCAAGGTGTTCATTTTATCGATTTTGATGTTGATAAGTTTTAAGATTATGTTTGATAAGGTTTTCTTTAAAGGTGAACAGAAACTTACTATCATATTTATACGATTGAGCTAGATCCACTCCCACATTTTTGTCACTTAAAGATGCATTAGTGAACTTTTAACCTCTTTAGTAGTAAATTGTTTATGATTAGCCAAAAATATTGTAGTTTTGGCTCACCTTCTTAAAAATAAAAATACACTTAAGTTTAATAAATCTTTTATTTCTAAAAGGGTATTTTTAATGAAAACGTATGTAGCCATTTTAATTGCTTGATATTATTCTGCACGCTGGGGCGAGATCGTTACACGTTTTTGTTATATTAATAGTCTTTTGTCACTAAAAGATGCATTAATGAACCTCTTTAGCATCAAAATATTTAATTAAGTTAGTCAAAACAGTAGTAATTTAGCCTCACATTCTAAAAAGTCAAAATATTTAGAGAACTTTTTAACTTAACAAGAATATTTTCAAAAAAAAAAAATAGTTATTTAACCCTTGCATATAAAAACTTGAGAGTTTTCAAGTTAAAAAAAAAAAGTTATTAGTCATTTGAGCCGAAAAAAAATGGAGTCTTTATTAATTGGGGTTCATCTAATTCTATCACTTTATAAGAGTGAAATATGTGAAGACAATAGTCATGAAATAGATTATCATGTAAATATATGATACCTCGGGATACAATGAATCATAGAAATACAATAACCATATGAAGAATATATTATCATAAAATAAGGGTATTCCAATAACTCTAATCCGAATATAGGATTATGTACTTGCCACGAACTCAGATTATAATTAGGAACAAAATAGAATAGTAAAATCAATTCTTATGCATTTAAAAATTTCTAAAGAAGCTACAGTTTTACTATAGTTTTCTTACACCAATATGTCTGTAATTGAAATCTAGCATTCAACTTCAATTTTATGATAGTTTCAATGTACGAAAATATTTACATTGAAATATATATACATTCACAATAATTAAAATTTTTAGCATACACGTCAATATACAAATCTGAAATACAAAATTTTAAAAAAATTAAGTTTTTGATAAAATATTCAATCTAGTTTAAGTAGATTACGTTTATATCTTTGAAGGCTATAGAAAACATTGTTCTTTACAAGTTGTTTTCACTAATCGAAATTGATGAAGAAGCTATAAATAGTAGCTTGAGGTAGTTTAACTTTAACGTGAATGCAAACAATATGTTTTGATAGAAAATTTTTAGTAATCAAAAGACATGTAGGAGTTCAAGATGGTTTTATAGGTTTTCTTAATTTTTTTTCTTCTAAAAGATAAAAGGGCCCTTAACTCTAACTAAACATATATTCATATAAGGATATTCTAACGAAAGATGCTTGATGTCCTAAGAGAAGCCAAATACACTTATTTTTTAACAACACTCTAATTCAAAATGAGTATTTGATAGGAAAAATGTTTCAAGTGAAGATTTCTATTTAAAAAGGGCATCTTAAGGAAAAAAAAAAAAGAATTAGTCATTTAACCCCAGTCAAGATTACATATGTATTTAGAAAATCCTAAAAGCTCTAGTTTCATGAGACCTTTCTTATATCAATATATCCGTATTAAATATCTAGAATCAAATTTCAGATTTACGACAGTTTCAATGTACTAATATGTCTATATTGAAATCTATATACATGCAGAATAATTTAAATATGTAGCATATGCATCAACATAGACATATGAAATACAAAATTAAAAAAAATTGAATTTCTGACAAAATATTGAATTTAGCTTAGGTATATTATATTTTTGAAAAAAGATTTATAAACTATGTTCTATATAAGTTGTTTTCTTTAATCGAATATGACGGAGAAGATGTAGTAACTCCATGTAGAAATAATATTTAATGGGAAAGAAATGTTATAAGTCAAAAACACCCTTACTCACTCTTTATCTTTTATGAAAATATCAATTAGAAAAGAATAATTTAAGAAAAGAAAAGATTAGTCATTTAAGCTCATACGTGCTTTTATATATGTATAGATAAGTCTAAACATCCCTTTACTCTGATAAAAGCATATATTTCAATAAAGATAATTTAACAAAAGAGACTTGATATTATATGAAAAATAAAAAAGCACCATTATTTTTTAAAACACTTATTAAAAATAGGTATTTAATGAAAAGAAAAGTTTTTAATCAAAAGTCAAAATAATCCTTAACTCTAACAAAAACATATATTCCAATAATAGTTTTTTAAGGAAAGATGCTTGATATCCTATGTGAAGTCCAAAACACCCTCATTTTTAAATAAAACACTAATTTAGAAAGGATATTTAATGGGAAAGAAATGTTATAAGTCAAAAATACCCTTACTCACCCTTAATCTTTTATGAAAATATCAATTAGAAAAGGGTAATTTAAGGAAATAAAAGATTAGTCATTTAAGCTCATACGCGCTTTTATATATGTATAGATATAGATATAGATATAGATATTATTGTTACTCCGTTGTCATTCTAGTGTGTGTGCGCGCACACGCGCTTGTCTGTGTCTGTGTGTGCACGTCTCTTGTGGGTGGGTGGGTGCACTTACTCTATGTGTGTGCATGTAGACTCTGCGTGTGAGTGCACCATTATGTGGGTTGTGTGACTATGTATGGGTGTCTTTGTGTTGTGTGCGTGCGCGCACGCTTATGTTATCGTGGTGTGCGTGCGCCCCTGTTACTCAGAGTGTTGGTTATTTAGTGTGCTAGTGTGCATTTGTGTGTGCGTTCGCGTCTGTTGTGTCCCTGTGTTTTTATTCTGTGTATTTGCGTTTATATTCAGAGGATGTGAGTGTGTCATTTTGTCAGTTGTGTAACTTGTGAGTGTAATCGTGTATGTTGTTCATTCTGTGTTTTGTACTGTTATTTTCTTGTGTGGCTAGGCTGGGGTTACCCATGGGTATACCCTGCCCAAGGTGGATTAGGCATGGGTCTAAGAAAGTGCTATCATAAAATTGAAAGTGATTGTTACCTGTACCCTGGATGGGTTACCTGCAGGTACCTGTTTGCCAGGTCTAAATTTGCTCAACATGGATGCATTTCTTGCAACGATGCGATCAGTGATCCATTGCTCTTCCATTTGCTTCTTAAGCGCCTTTCGATAATTTTCGGAGCAGAAAAAGGAGAACTGAACCAATTTTTCTCCCTTATATACTCGTGGATTGAACCATGTTCGCAGCAACATTGTTGACTAGTTGCTCGCAAATGGATTGCAGACTAAGTTTTTTTTTGCTTTTGATGTAATCAGGAGAATCGCCTTAATAGTAAGAGTTTCGGTGACGACAAAAATTACAACCTAATTAAAGGCGACATATACTACTATTACAAATCCAAACTTAAAACCCATTACAAAATCGAAGCTGATTACAAACAAAAACAATCAGCAACTCTACCCAACTACAAATTAGATTAACTTGCCGTGATAGGCTAATATTATCTTTAGATTTACAGGCTGCAGTCGTAAGAAAAGTTGCTGACTAAATTGATTGGATGGAGATGGACAAGATGAGATAAAAGCTGAGGGAGGATACATAACATAAAAGTGGATCGAACCGTCCACAAGTAATAATGACGACATTTCAACTTCACTGTCTGGTGGAATCAACAAAAAAGGGGGATGATAGAATCTAAAACCTCAGTGAACCACCAAGCGATCGTAACAATACCCTCGAAGATCGCCATATGTACCCATTTTGGACCGCATGCAACGCGTCCTAGTAACGAAGCCTTTCTTCTGTAGTCTCTTTGCAGTCGGAGTGTACGCTCTATTGGACAACCAGGATGCCGTGAGAAGGGGCATTCTGCTGTAAAATGAGAAGGATGAACTTCAGTTTAGCACAGGAAGCTAAGAACTGTTTTAACTCTTTAAGCTAAGAGACTAGTATTTTAAAGGGTACACATGTTGGATCGCTAAAGGAGCTAAACTGTAGAACCTTGCTTGGTAAATTGAAGCAGTTACAGCTGAGCTATTCTGACCAACATATCTAACGAGATTTCAGTTTGTTTTGCACAAGTTTACGACATATGAGAGTAATAGAAGTGATAATCCATTTATCATATTTTGTTTACATTAGTCGCAATTAATTAATTTGGTACTAGTCTTATTCTTTATAACCCGAAACAATGATTTCTATAGACAAAGCCTTTCTTACCAGCAATAGTAGCTTTAGTGTATATTATCATAAGGTGTTATTATTATTTTTTGTTTCATGTCATGAGCTATGCATTGTTATTTGCTCCAAAAGATTAAGCTTTAGAGAATGTGCCAACAATGTTATCATCCTTAATATGCATTAATACACTTTTTAAAGTTTTATAACATATGTTAATAACTGATCATAGCTTGGCTCGTGTTTCTGGACTAATTAAAGCGACATGATAAATGCTAATGTCGGCAAAAAATCATGTTAAGAAAGGGGTCACGAGAAGCTTAATAAACGTTCAAAATTAATCAAAACGGACCTGGAGATCTAGATCAGCTGGTGCTTGACGTGCGCACACCCGTAAACCTCTTACAAAAATATCAGTGCCTGGTGGAGAACCGTTTAGGCATATGACTGCTGTTAATGGGGCACAAGGTAGAAGGAACTTCCCCTCCAACTTCACCCAGCTCTTCTTTGTTGCCCGTGCCCTTCATAACAAGAAAAGTACTGAAAACTTTTTGAGGAGTCGCAAAATTTATGATTGAATCATTTCCGTCATTATCACAGCAAAAAGAAGAAACTTGCATGAATATGTATAACATGGTCGAAGAGGCCCAGGGGACTCCAATCAACAACCTTCTGGGGTGCATTTTGGTTCCCAGTTCGGTTAGTCTCAGAAGACACCTGCGGAGAAAAGGAAGAGAGACACTTGGACGTCTAGCTTAAGAGCTAGCATCATTAAAGATAGAAACCGGAGCATACAGGAATTGGATCAGTCTTTGCTCATTTATTTTACCAAATCCCGGAGTTTATCCAAGGTGTTGGCTTGTTGGTCGAGGTATGCTAGCTCCCTCCTTTTGAGTTCTTGGGTTCAAACAACACCTAGAAGAAAAATACTCCTCTGAATGCACCAGGCTAATGTAGAGGGTGCGTCCTTAAGATCGTAGAGAAGGGAACTTAGTTTCGGTTGACGCTAAAACTGGCTCGAGGATACTTCATACGTTCAACCAGGAAAAAGAAACATATTACAAGCTCCAAGGAGAAATTGATTTTGACCACATACATCTAAACTCCCTTTAGAGGATCCAAAGCTCGACTACGGCCCATTTGTTCCATGCTGCTGCTTCGGCATCATGTTATACGAAAGGGGTTCACTATTCCGTAAGGCGCGTAATTAAGCCTTTCTTTTCTCACTATCTGATCTAATATTTAGAGAGTTTCAGTGCGCCACTGGGGATTGTGGGACTTTCTCATCTTTGCCTTTGTAATTAGTGAAAATCTTGCTGTGTTGTTTCTCGTTGCATAACCCTGTTAAATCCTCTATAATTGCACAAATGTAGTTTTGCCCATTTTTTTGAAAGGTGTAGTAAGATTCAAGTAGTGAGGATGTAACGAAGCGAAAATGGTAGAAAAGTAAACATTACGTGACACGGCTGTCGTGTATATCTCACTAACCTTGCTACGAGACCGTTACTTGTGCTTAGATCACGTCTTCGAATCTGTATGGTTGCATCGACATCTTCTTCGTCGTCCCCTGAAACTCGAACTTCCACATTGAGTTCATAAACAAGGCCTTTCTGCACTCGAGCACTGATGTCTTGTTCGATTCCACTGTAATACTTGACGCGGTTGGTTGTTCTCGCACAGCCCAAGGATTTACTGAACTCTGCTCTGCACAAGTTCCTAGCCCATTGTTTTCCATCTTCTAGAAATTCAGGATTTTGTATGATGTTGATGTCTTTGATGTTGCTTGTAAACTGTTTTACCTTTATTTAGTCACAAAATGAAGAGTAATTACGTCGTGAACGTACGAAGCAATGACATCATTGCTTGAACTCGGTAAAAAGTGAAGTGAAGCACAGTAGGAAACTTTTACGTCAATAAGTTTCCACGAAATGCTTGCTTGCAATTAAAAGATTCAGAGAAACAACATGATTCATGTTGTCATGTTGTTTCTCTGAATCTCGGTTGCAATACTCCGCCATAGTTGTGTCCCTGAAAGTCTTAAACATGAATCACTCCGTGTCCCTGAAAGTTGATCTTATTAAACCATTTGCACCAGCTGTAATTAATAGCTTACAGCCAAGTAAGTTCAAACTGAAATACTCTATCATAATTGATTCTTTTGTTGAGAGATATAAGTTCTACATTGGTAAATAATAAATATTACTTCAATATATAAGTTTTGTAGGCCTCATAGTCAATTATTTTTAAGTCAAATGTTTTAACATAATGTCAAAGCAGGTGGATCTGGATCCCGCAGAGAATTCAAAAATCAGTTTCTCCACCGCCACCCAATTTATTTCTTCATGTGTTAGGTCTACTCAAAAATCAATCAGGCTACACACGAAGGGGCATGTTGAGAGATACAAATCTTACGTCTGATAAATAATAAATAATACTACTTAATAAATAAGCTTTGTACGTCTCATCTCTCATTGTTAATTGATTTTGATTAGATGTTTTTATATCTTTCAGTAAGTTTAACTATAAGAAAGTCGTTACTCGTTAGGTACCTCTTTTAGCGCGACCGAGTCAATGAGCAAGTCAACTTCGGGAGGGGGACCTTCAAAATAGAAAAACCACCGCGCCCCTTTTATATGCGGTAAACGGAACGTGAAGCCCTGTATCTCTTCCCACTGCTGACCTCTGATTAGAGTCCTGCTTTTGATGTGGGGAAAAGGTTTTCACATTCATTTTCCAAACAACCCCCCTGGGGGAAAAGATTCAACAATAATTTAACACACAATTTTTCTAAAAGCTTAAGCCATCAGAGAAATTGGTCGTACTTCATTGGCTTTAAAAAGAAGTATTACCTTCCGATATTCAAGTACGTTTCCTTTTTCTCTCTAGGTTCTAATCTTAATGTGGCTTGGACTTTGGTGATCGCTTCTACATTCCTCAGCCGTATGCATGCAGATAGCATATAGATAGTATCTGGTGCAACTTTGGAAGTGATTTCTTGTTCGAGGCCTTGCCATTTCTCTGTCCTATGTTTTACCCAGGCAAAATGAGTACTCCCTTCTTTTGCTGCAGGGATTCCTTTATATCCATATGGATGGATAAAAGTATATTTTCCATGCATAAGCTCCCATGGTTCATCTACTCCCCGAGAGAAGTCATGGTTTTGTATGATATTTCCAGGATCTTCTTGGATCTGCAAAGCAAGGTATGAGGTATCATCAACGTAAGTTAAGTGAGAGATGGGATTGTGATGGCATAGAGAAACTTAAATGATTTAACATGAAATTATACGAAACTAGTTAGGGAAGATTTGTCACTTGAATAACGATTGTGAGACTATAAACATCACACAATTGTTGATAATTTTTCCAGACCATTTTGAAACATGTAAGAGTTGATTTTCCTGAAACTTGGTCTTTCAATGTGGCATTTAAACTGTTAATCAAGAGCACCAAGAATCTAGTTCAAGAACCGTTAAATGCTCCGAATGCCTGGAGATCTCAAGCGTGAGTAGTACCTTTGGGACAAAATCAATTCGATTACTTATGTATATGCAACTCTGCTTGAGACCATCAATTTCTATTACATTATATTGCAGCTAAGAGAAAAGCCAAGCAAAAGGATAGTTTTTACATGCATTGATCGGTCCCTATGTCTTCCAGTTGATAAATATGCTATTGATCATCTGCAATCAAATCCACTTAGGAATAACTCACACAACCCAATGAGAAAATGAGCTGTGTGTGAGAGAAGACTCACGGTCCTATGACTACCTCGTGGAGCGAGAACGGCTGCATATTCTCGACAAGGGAATCTACCCCAGCGAATTGTTCCACAACACTTGACACCATGTGACTCTTTTTGCGAACTATTTTATCGACAAGTATCTCAATACATTTCGATTCGCGCCTGTAAGCTAGAAAGAAGCTATGAGTTTTCTGCTTTGACATGAAGGAAAATGCATGCTAAAGTCAGAAGGCACAAAAATTTTGAATCGAGGTAATAGAACTAACCCATTAGCTGTATTTGAGACATCCAAACCTGATATACTGGTTGCTTCAATCAATGCTTCCCTCCATCCCGGTACCTTCTCCTTACATCTTACTTCATGTTTGGCGAACGCGTCTGCAAATTTCCCTGTTTGGTGGCGAACGACCGATGGTTCCACGTGGTAGAAGACGGGGATGACGGTCTGTCCCGTCAGGTTCCTGCATTCCATGATCTTGACGAGTTCATCCAAGCACCACGACGAAGTTGCGTAGTTCACCGAGAAAACTACAATTGCGAACATGGACTCTTCAATCGCCCTCAGAAGTTCAAGCCGGATCGACATCCCCGTTTCGAGTTGCTCATCATCTTTGAAGGTGTGTACACTCCTCCGGATCAAAGCATCGTAGAGATGGTCAACAAAGTTGTTGCGCGTGTCTGCGCCTCTAAAGCTCAAGAACACGTCATAGGTCCATCGCCTTGGAGCACCGGAAGAAGAAGCTGTCTCTGTCCCTCTTAAAGAGGCCATGTGGTATATATGATCACCCAGCCAGGACTACCGATTCATCTGCTAGGCCATTTGATTAGCAGCTGTTTGTGCAAATCAAGAACTTCCCCATTACTTTTCTTTGAGTTTGTTGACTGAAAGAGGAGACATCGGAGAAAAAATAAACAAGGAGATGCCAGTGAGGATAGACATTCAATCTGCTATTAAAATAAGCGTCCTGTGGTTGAACTTCGGATAAACTGTTTGAATATCATAAACTAGAAAAGAAAAAAACGTGACATCTGCATAACATATGACTTCTCTAAGAGATCACTTGCTTTCATTTGACCGTGTCTCCAAACTACGTACTCCATCAAGGTAGATTCAGAGTAAACTAATGACTATTAAAGTTTCAGTTCAATATTTGGCTGAAGTTGCACCATGGGGCTCAAAACTGAACCGGACCACGAATAGGAAGCAAGACGCGTCTTTACACTTCATTGGCTTGATTACTCCAATTGGATATATTCATGTCTATGTCTGTACATATATAAAAGCACAAATGACTGATTTTTCTTTTTTTGTTTTAATATAAATCTTCATGAAAAGGTTATAGGATGTTTTAAAGGAGTACTCTTGCCTACCTGGGTTTAACTATCATCCTAAATGCAAAGAACATCAAATTTAACATTTATGTTTTGCTGATGATTTGTTCATCATGATTGCAGCAGAAAAGGAGTCATTGGCAATAGTCAAGCAGGCGTTAGATGAGTTTGGTCTTCTCTCAGGTTTATACCCTAATTTGAGCAAGAGTTCCTTGTTTCTAGCAAGGGTTAAAGATGAGGAGAAGAATCAGCTCAAGCAAACCATAAACATTCCCATTGCAAAGCTGCCAGTTACATATATTGGTGTGCCTCACAGCCAAGTTAAATCAGAAAGATTGTCAAATATTGATTGAAAAGCTCACAAAGAAGATATCAAATTGGACAACAAAGCATCTCTCCTATGCAGAAAGAATTCAGCTGGCTAGTTCAGTCCTCTTGAGTATGTAGGTCTATAGGTGCTCAATTTTTATACTTCTGTAGAAAATTATCAAACAAATTGAAGCTAAGATAAGGGCTTTTATATGGCATGGAAAAGACACTAAATGTATAGGAGCAAGTGTTCTTGGAAGGACCTTTGTGTACCAAAACAAGGAGGGCTTGGTTTGAAAAGACTGGGTGAGTGGAATAGAACTTTCTTGGCAGAGCATATTTGGGATTTGGCAAGGAAAAAAGATTCTCTATGGGTCAAATGGTGCCATACGTATTTACTTAAGGATAAAAATCTATGGTCCTTCAAGCTTTAAGGATAAAAATCTATGGTCCTTCAAGCCACCAGTGACTTTATCCTGGACATGGAGCAAGATTATCAAATTCAGAAGCCAAGTACAACAATACACTAAATATGACATTGGAGATGGTCAAAAGACTTGGTTGTGGTATGATAGCTAGATGCCTAAAGGAAGTCTAGTTAGTCAGTTTGGTAGTAGAATCATCTATGACTCTGGTTTGGGGGCAAAGTCTAAAGTGGCTGTTATAATTGAAAACAATCAGTGGGCTGTGCCACAAGCTAGATTAGCAGTACTCAGGTTATGGCAGGAAGCTATGAGAAGTATGCCACAGGCTCAAGGGGACAGGGAGGACAAAGTCTTATGGATTCTTACCAAAAATGGGCACTTTACAGTTAATTCAGCTTGGAATGCTATGAGAACAAAGATGGCAAATGTGACATGGTGGAAACTGGTGTGGTTTACAGGCAACATTCCCAAGTGTGCTTGTATTGTATGGATGCTATGTAAAGATGGCCTTAGAACAAAGAGCAAGCTTAAATTATGGAATTAATTATATAACAGATTACAAGTGTGCACTCTGCAACCAGCATATGGAAGATGTAAACCACCTTTTCCGGAATTGTGATTTTACAAAGAAGGTGTGGAAGGAAGTCTGGGATAAGCTGTTGGTGACATATCAACGGAATTCATGGAGGCAGTTGATGGATTTTGCAGTTGCAAAATTCAGAGGTAACAGCTTCAAGGCAAAGATGAGGAAACTAGGACTAGCAGTTAACTTGCTATGTATATGATCTGGGGGAAAAGAAATGCTAGAATTTTCAAACAACAAACTTAGTCTGTGGAACATATTATGTAAATGATCAAGCATTGGATCCAATGGAGAGTGATAAGCTCGAAGCAAAAACCAAACCTAAGCATCAACAGGGAACTCTGTGTGAGATGAGAAATAAATAGAGGAATTTTATTAGATTGAGGATGATTGTTGAGATGTATTTCATGCAGGAAAATGTTAGGCCTTAGTGAGGAATTATAAAACAAGTGTACATATACTTCTTGGGATTAATAAAATGACTTTCAACCCCCCCCCCCCCCCCAACAAAAAAAAAGGTTATGGGATGATTAGGGATATTTTTGACTTAAAACTTTCTTTCCCATAAAATACCCTTTTTGGAATGTTATTAAAAATTAAGAGAACTTTTTTTACTTCTTCTAGGGTATCAAGTCTTTTTTTTCCTAAACTACTCTAATTATATTATTAAAGGGTTATTTTTGCACTAACTAGAGAGAGAGGGGGGGGGGGGGGGGGAAGCCTATGAAACCTCTATAAAATCACCCTTGAACTCCTATATGTTCTGTATTACTGAAAAAAAATCTTATCAAAACGTATCTACATTCACAATAGAACTAACTATCCCAGAGATACTACATCTTTTACATCAAATTCGATGCAGAGAAGAGAATTTTCTGGAACCTTTTAGGCGAAATGCAATAGTTTACCTTAAACTAAATTGAATATTAAGTCAAACATTCAATCTAGTTTTATTTATTTTAAGGTAAATTGTTGCATTAAACTAAATATATGCAATAGTTTACTCTTGCATATATTTAGTTTAACGCATATATTTAGTTTTATGCAATAGTTTACCATAAACTGAGTAAATCAATACAAATTCTGTAAAAAAAATGATAGACTGTTAACTTATTTCATATTGCTATATATTGTCACTACGCTGCATATCTGATTTATTGTGCATGTAAATAAATTTTAATCCAGATATATTAGTGTAATACAATTATAGTTAAGCTGAAGTTTTTAAGGATTTTTTTTTAAATACATGTGTAATCATGACTTTTAAAAATCGCTACATCATACTACTCTGCTCCTAACTTTAATTTGGGATCATGACAAACAAATAATCCTAAGTGGGTATTAGAGTTATTTGAATACCCTTGTGAGCATGATGTCATATTCTTCATATACATGTTTATTGTCTTTGTAATTCCACTGTAACCCAGAATACCAAAAACTACCATGATAATATGTTCTTAGTATGATTATTATTTTTGTATATTGCACTCTTTGGGGTGATAGGGTTAGGTAAACTCAATTGATAAAGGCTCCAATTTATTTGAACTCAAATAATTAATTATTTTCTTCTCTTTGTTTTTTTTTTTTTGCTTGAAAAGCTCTCAACTTTTGATATTCAGGGGCTTAAATGGTTAATTTTTTTTTCAAATACCCTTTTTAAATTTTAAAAGTTTTTAAAAATTGAAGGTGTATAAGTTTCAAAAAGGTAAGGCTATATTACAACTTTTTTTTGGCTAAATTTAAATATTTTGTCGTTGTTTTTTAACTAGCATAAATTTAACCAGAACGGGGCCGATCTAGCCCTACCATATAAGTTTGATCTTAGTTTATGATCATCGTTAGAAAAAGAAAAAAAACTTATCACAACCAAACATGAATTGCATACATCAAAATTGAAAAAAAGAACACCTTAAATTCTTCAATTCTTTAGAGAACCGGTCCTAAGTTCAGGTATTATCATGTTCCTATTTTATGTACTTTTTTAAGGTGGACCGCTTATTGAACTGTAATAACTTTCGCATATGGCTTCAAACCAAAATTTACCTACATGGAACTGAGTTAGGATATCTACATATAAGCCTTATTTTATGATGAATTTAGACATTATTTGTTGTTTGATAAAATAATTGGTTGTTATGATATTCTTATCTCTTGAAATCTTATGTCATTGGCAACTGATATAGCTAAAGAAATACACTTTCAATCAGAATATGACACGTGGCGGGTTTGACTTGCAGTCAGCCTAGTCAACTCCGACTTTGGTGATCACCATATTGAAGAAATTAGGATTCTAATTAGATCTTGACGTGATCCTTCCTAACATCATCCTAAGAGATCGGGCCCATGGCTCAGCTGTTAGGACTCGTAGTCCTACTAGGGTTCTTTTACTTACAGCTATATAAAGGGACTATCCCAGGTACGCAAACAACTTCACACACATACACATTGTACTTTTTGCTATTCGGACGGTCACTCTTTGTTCTGTCTTGGAGATCAGTTCTCCGGTCGTGGTTCCCAATCTAGTTTTTAGTAGCAATAGATTGGCACCATCCGTGGGACCATGTCCAGACATTTGTCTTTCAGCAATTCCCCAGTCGATCAGCCACGTTTTAATCGGGATTGTCATGCACGATCAAACCACACTCGTCGGCCCGACTGCTCCCGCGATTGACACCATCTCATCGCCATGTTGATTCCACCGAAGGGGTTCATATAAATGTAACCTCTGTTACCCCTTAGTTGGATGATGGATCTCGTAAAATCGCTCACTAACTACAACACTAAAAAATGGTGACCTTCATCACCGTCTCAACCAAAGGCTATTCAAGACCCCACACGTAGACCTCACAAGGGAAATTCATGACTTGAAAGATATGGTGAATACCTTGCAAAAAACCCTTGATGTGGCTGTAATTCCGCCTTTACCAATTAGCCTCGGCGAAGATAGTGTCTTGGAGGAGTCGCTTATCCAGCAGGTGAGTCCTTGTGCCCAGGAGCGAATTCAAAAAATGCAATAGGGGGGGGGGGGGACCAAAAAAGGTCATAAAAAAATTGATAGCTAACATAGAAGAATTCGCGTCACTATTGAATACATAAAGTGCAAAATAGATTGCTCAATTTGACTACTAATTATATAATTTCCCTATTCATAGTAATTTTTTTTAAGTTACTAAGGTTAATTAACAATAATTACTAATTGTATTGAATATAAGTTATCATACTATAAGAATTTAGAATAAGAAAAAAGAACTAACCTTGATTACTTCGTGTTTCTTTGCAATATGAAGATAGATATTAAATTTGAAATTTGAAAGAATGAAAATGGAGTAAGGGAACGAGAAAGACAAAGATTATGACGGTCGGAGGCGCAAAAACTCAAAAACACAATAAAATAAAATCCTAATACATTAAATTTACAATATAATAGTATTTCATAAATATTTTAAATAAGATTATCCATTATTCAAAAATTGAAAAGGAAATTTTCAAATTTTTGGGGAGTGCCATGGTCCCCCTTGGTCATGAGGTGGCTCCACTCCTGCTTGTGCCGGAGCACTCGGAGCGTGCCAGAGCACTCGGAGCGTGCCAAGGTAATATCCCGAAAGAGTCGCCTACCCGATAGGCTGAGGTAGTATCCCGAAGGAGCCATCTACTTGGCGGAAGGGGAGTTAAATCTCCTTGACGGAGATAGTATCCTGGAGGAGTCGCCTATTCCTACGAGGGAGTCCTTGTACTAGAGCACTCGGAGTGCGCCAAGGTAGTGTCTCAGATGAGTCGCCTGCCTGACGGGCCGAGGTAGCATCTCGGAGGATCCGTCTACCTGGCGGAAGGCGAGTCTTCGTGCTGGAGCACTTAGAGCTCCTCGGTGAAGATAGTGTCCCAGAGGAATTGCCTATCCTTGTGAGTGAGTCATTGTGCTGGAGCACTCGAAGCGCGCCAAGGTAATGTCCCGGAGGAATAACCTATTTAACAGGCCGAGATAGCATCCCGGAGGAGCCATCTACCTGGCAGAACAAGAGTCTTCATGCCGAAACACTTAGAGCTCCTTGGTGAAGACAGTGTCTCGGAGGAGTCGCCTACCTGACGGGCCGAGGTAGCATTTTAGAGGAGCCGTCTGGCTACCAGGCAAAAGACGAGTCTTCATACCGAAGCACTTAGAGCTCCCTGACGGAGATTGGCACTACAAGAAAAAAGGCTTTTAGCGAAGAAGAAATCCGTCACTAAAGGTTTTAGCGACGGATTTACTGTCGCTAAAAGTCCCTCGTATAAAAGCCCGTGGCTAAAAGTTTGGCGACGGAATTTTCAAATCCGTCGTGTAATATTTTACTTTTTTCGACGGATTTATTTATTAATTTTAAGTATTTTAATTTATTTTCTGTTTTGTGAAATTAGCGACGGAATAAAGTTTTTAGCGACAGAATATTCAGTCACTAAATAAGATGTTTAGCGACGGAATATTCCGTCGCTAAAAGCTGATAGTATGAACACTTTTAGCGACGGAATTAATCCGTCGCCAAAAGTCAAATATTTTTTTTATTTTTCTATTACCCAGACCTGTAATAAAAATTTCATTTCTCAACAACAACAACGCACAATAATCAATACACAAAGAAATATATATAATCAATTATAAAATTGTTTATTATAAAAAAATACTTATTATGTACAAGCCGGGAACCAGATACAGCCAGTTAGGGGAGGGGAGAATAGTACAAGCCGGGCAGGGGGGTAAGCTGGGACCGGGCACGAGAAGGGGCTCATCAGGGGTTGCCGAGTCTCGGATCTGGATCCTGCTGATCCGGGGCTGGTCGGCATGTCCAGCAGCGGTACCCAGCTGATCCTGCTCCCTGATCATCCTCAACACCACTGTAGCAATGCGCTGGATCTCCTCGTCGTCCAACGGATGCCGAGGAGCCGGTGTCTGTGGAGGGGCAGCGGGGGGTGAGGACGCTCCTATCACGGCACGAGCAGTCGTGCTAGGCAGGCCGCGTATGCGGCCTTTCGGCCGATTGACGACCTCCGGCGTATCCAGCCATCGCTTCAATGCCCCAGTACTCGCACCCGTACTAGTGGACGCTGATGGCTGTCCGGACTGCTGCTCGGACCCCCTAAGCTGTTCATACGAGGCCTGCAAAAACAGTGATTTAAAGATATGTTAGGGCATTAATTAACGCAACAGACATTGAGGATAGAAAGACAAAAAATTAACAACTTAAACAAATTGACTCACATCGATCCGCTGGGCAATATCTGAAATATAGTCGCCCGCCCGGTGCGCCTCGTCCTTGTCCTTCTTCCGCACGTGCGTCTGATTATACGTCAGAGCTACGACCTCATCCTCCTCCAGATCCGGGTGCTCGACCGCATTCATGTGTCGGACGATGTCGTGTGGCACCGACCCCCCCGTGTGCGTCGGATCTCTGTTCTGTCTGTTCTTGGCCCCGCTCTTACTCTTGGCATCCCAGCCTGGATCTGCAGCCAACCGATCTATCATCTCCCCATCGGGGGTAATTCTTGCCGATGTAAGTAAAGAAGGCCTACTGATCAGGTGAGTCAAACGTGAACCCCTCCTGTAAGGCATTCAATAACACAAATTAACTACAGAAAACAAACTCTAATTAAACAAATACTATAGCAGAAAAAAATACTTCACCGTACCAGCCACTCCTCCCATAGGGACTCCCTCGCAGCGGCATCCCAGTCCTTCCAGTACAGGCGTGGCTCGAAGAATCGGCCCTTCACAAGAACGCCGATCTTCATCCTCGCCTGATTCTCCAGGATCCTGCCAAAGAAGTAAATAAATAAATTAATACAGTTCAAATATAAATTAACACCCCAAAATTTTAAATATAAGGCATGATGTGATTTTTTTTTACTTACAGGCCCTCCTGGGTGAGCGTAACTCTCTGTTTACGCTGGGGGTCGATGCGTACCCCGCGTGTCGGACCACGGCCTCGTCGAGATCCTACAAAACGCTAGCAAAAATGTACTAAACACCGTTATCAACTATACCTGAGGTAGAACCCACGGAAGAAGGAGAATCAATGCGCGTGTGGGATGAATCTGCGTTGGGCTGGGGCGACAGCTGGGGCTTGGGCCCCATCTACTGTACGCGAGCACTCTGTGCCTCGTCATCAGTGGACAATGATGAGGTGGGACCCACCGGGGAGGAAGCAGCTCGGCGTCCAGCCCGGCCACGAATAGCCCGTATCCTATCCATATCTGACTTCATATAAATAAATTACAAAGACATTAACACATTAAAAATAATAATTTGGCAGAAATCATCATCGGCACTATATATATATATATATATATATATATACAAAGGTGCAAAAACACATCAATATGAACCAAGTTCTAAATGTTACTACATTTTTTCCTTGATGTTACAACATTACAAGTCAATCATTTTCAGTTTGAGAATCATCATCATCTTCAACACTTTCCTCGTCGTCCTCTTCTTCGTGGGACTCGTCGTCCTCTTCATCTTCTAATTCATCCTCTTCATCAGTAGACTCAGTCACATCATCTCCAACACTTTCCACGTCTTCCGCGTCATCATCTACGACTTCTTCTCCTACATGAAGTGTTGTTGGAAGAGGAAGATCGTCCTCCTCGTTGTTGACCTCAACAGGGAACAAGACAGGTGGTTGGTCGGCTTGAAAGGAGTCTAGCTCACTGTCATATGTCACGGGCAATTTCTTGGACTTGATAATTGTATACCAATGAGATTTGGGATTGGCGACGTCCTCCGCGTAAAAGACTTGTACAGCTTGACTAGCAAACACAAAGGGCTCGTCTGATGCAAGTCTTGACTTGACATTGACATCTACAATCCCTTGAGAGCTAACACGAATTCCTCTACTGCATGTGACATCGAACCACGTACACTTGAACATTACCAGGCGATTTTGGGAACCCAGATATGTTAGCTCAACAATCTCATCTAGCTCTCCGTAAAAGTCCATGCAATTCTCGGCATAACAGTCGCCGTTGACCAAGACTCCACTGTTTTGGGTTTGTTTTGTTCGGTCATCATCTTTTACGTTAAACCTAAACCCGTTGATGATATAGCCTCCATGACAGGATGTTTGTTTGTTAGGGCCTTCAGCTAGTAATTTCAAGCAGGAGGCCACTGGTCTATCCATTGATTGAACCTATTGTAGATGACGGTAAAAATTAAGGATAAATCAGTATACTAATTGGCCACAGAACTGTATATAACACATAATATAATTTTGTTAAACAATCTTACACACCTTCTGAACCACTGTACAAATTGTGATTTCCGATGAGATTCAAGTCCAGCGGGATCAGTGATTAAAGATTCCGCATCGAACTCACTGCAAACCAATATAGTTGACTCGCTTATCACACACTTTCAATTATGTACATCAATGTAAGTGAATTAAGACTTTAACTTACTCAACGAATGCCGAAACTTCATCGCAATTTTAGAAGGGCATATATTGTTGCATCACTGTACTCTTCATCCGTTAGCCATCGAGTATACGTTCGGCCGAACGGACTACCTGACTGCTTGAATATTGACAATTGCCCTTCCAAATTTGTGCTTGATCCGAGGTCATTTCGGCCTAGTTGATTTAACCTTGTATCAACATCAGGCCCGAAATATTGGCTTCAAAAGTTTACAAGTTCTTCCATTATGTAAGCCTCCGCAATTGAGCCCTCAACCCGAGCCTTATTGCGGACTTTTTTCTTTAAATGGAACATGAACCTAGAAGTTTAGCGAATGAGTTAGGTGGAATATCAATGATAACAGGTGTCACATTAAGTGTAAACGAACAACTGAAACAATTTAAAGATTACCTCTCGAAGGGATACATCCACCGATATTGCACGGGTCCACCCATCTTAGCTTCATATGCCAAGTGAATAGGCAGATGCTCCATTGAATCAAAGAACGAAGGTGGGAAGATTTTCTCCAGCTTGCAAATCGTCACCACAATGTTCTTCTCAAGCACTACCATGTTACTCACCCGGATCGTAGAAGAACATATATCTTGAAAGAAATGAGATAATTCAGTCAAAGTCTCTCAAACAACATGTGGCAACAGTCCTCGGAAGGCAATATGAATGAATCTCTCCATGAATACGTGACAGTCGTGACTCTTCATCCCTTGGAACTTGCATTCCGATACATTGCAATAACGAGATATGTTGGACGCAAACCCATATGCAAGCTTCAAATTCTTAACCCACTAACAGACCTTCTCCACTTGTTTCTTGTCTAGACAGTAAGGTGCTTTCAGAAGTATTGTCCTCCCACTGACTGTCCGAGGATGCAATTCACGGCGTACACCCAACTGTTGTAGATCCCTTCTCGCTTTAAGGTGATCTTTCGATTTGCCCTTGACATTCATCACTGTGTTGAACACATTATCAAAAACGTTCTTCTTAATATGCATCACATCCATGTTGTTTCGGATAACGAGCGTCCTCCAGTAGGCTAACTCCCAGAAGATACAAAATATTTTCCAGTTGTGCTCTTTCCCGTACCCTAGAATCTTCTAATCGGGCACACCCTTTTCGTGTGGTATGTCAGTATCAAGTGCCTCCAGGTGTGAGAACACTTCTTCACCAGATGGGTAGTCCAGTGTGACAACCTCACGCTCGATTGTCCCGTCAAATTTATCCTTCTGCCTACGAAACTGATGGCCCGGTGGCAAAAGCTTACGGTGACATCCGAACCATGAGGGCTTTCCGTCGTGCTTTAACATATGACCGGGGTTCACACCCATACAAGTAGGGCATGCTAGCTTCCCATGTGTGCTCCAGCCACACATCATTCCCAATACGGGGAAATCATGTATAGTCCACATCAAAGCAGGCCTCATCTGAAAATTCTGTTTAAGGGATGCATCATATGTTTTAACTCCATGATTTCATAACTGTTTTAACTCATCAATCAACGGCCTTAAATAAATATCTATGTCCTTGTCGAGACTCTTCGGCCCCAGAATAAGCAACGACAAGAACATGTACGGTTTCTTCATGCACATGCCTGGTGGAAAGTTATACAGGACAATAATAACAGGCCAACATGAGTAAGGCGTGGTAGACTGACCGAAAGGGTTGAACCCATTGGTTGCTAGACCAAGTCTAACATTCTGAACTTCCAGAGCAAAGAATGGATGCCTGCGGTCAAACTCCTTCCACGCCTCTCCATCAGCTGGGTGTGTCAGCACATCGGCATCGTTGCTACGAGTCTCACGGTGAGCCCTCATATGTTCAGCCGTATTGGAGGAATAGTACATTCTCTGAAGCCGTGGTGTGATCGAAAAATATCGCAATATCTTCCATGCGATGCTTTTCTTCTTCCCTTTCTCCAGTTTGTACCTCGAATGATCATATACTGGACACCGTGAGGAATCCTTATTCTCTTTCCAGAACAATACACAATCGTTATTGCACGTATCTATCCGCTCATAGCTCAACCAAGTTTCCTCATCATCTTCTTTGCGTCATAGTACGACGGCGGTAGCATTTCACTTTTGGGTAGAATTTCTTTGATAAACCTTTCTCACTCAGCCCGTGGTCTGATTTCAACTGTAATAACCTACTAACCGCAGACAGTCGTGTGTGTTTCGGAGCTCTATCCCACAGCGGCTCTTCCGCAGCTCTCAATAACTCATAAAACTGATGAGCCCCCCCATTTTGCGGTTAGCAACCATCGTCACCACCGTCGTTACCCCAGTCAACATTAGCATACCCAGCATCCATAATCATATCTCGGTAATCATATCGTGTGTGATACCCCAAAAATACCGGAACTTAATATAACCGTAAGTTTGATTAATTAAGGGGTGTTATTTTTATTAAGTAGTAATATGTTGATGATGATTAAGTGTTAGGTAGCTGAATACGGGGTTAGTGTGGCCTTGGGGGTTAAAATGTAATTTTGGAAAATTAAGGGGCAAAAATATAATTGGGTTAATTACTCACAGCACTCTTGAGAATTACCCTAAATTACACATGGACCCCCCTATCTTTTGAAAATTACACTCCGCACCCCCAGGTTTGTACCCATATTTCACGGAGCCCCACAAAATTGACAGGGACCCTAAGTCAGTCTAAAGATTCCCTGACACCTTACTTTTTTGATTTTTCATCCCCAAACTGCCCTCCCTTTCTTGAATAAAACCCCTCTTGCCCTTTAGGGTTTTTCTTCTTCTTCTTCTTCATTCTCTTTCTCTTCTACAGACCCATTTCTTTCTCCTTCTTCCTCCCTTTCTTCCTTCACTTCATTCTTTCCCTTCTAACCAAAAAATGTCAAGGATTTATAACAAAGAACTCATCAATTCTCTCTCTCTACAAAATTTGATCAGAACAAATCAGACCCCAGCATATAATTAATCCTTTCTCTCTCTCTACACATAAGGTGAAGCCACAATTGGCACAAAATGCTGTGGTCTACCCCTGGGCCTCCCAGTCTTCGACAGCTCTATCCAGCCGGCTTAGCCTTCTTCGCGGCCGGCGGAGCATTAGGGTCCTTTCTCGGCTTGCCCCTGCCCCTTATAGGCCCAGTGGGAGAGGTGGGGGCAGCCGCTTCAGGAGATGACGGATCCTTGGCCTTGGGTGGCCGTCCACGACCCTGCTTCGGCGGAGCAGACGGGTCTGGCCTCAGGTAGTTGTTCTTCACCATCGCCAACTCGGCGGCCTCCTTCATCTTGTTCAGGTTGTCCGAGAGCAGGTTGGCGTGCCCAGCCCAGCTGGCAAATCCCCGTAAGTGGACTCGATGTACTGGTAGATAGATGACTTGTTTGAGCCTTCTTTTTCCTTCAGTGCATCAATGGCTGCAAAAATCATCTGAAAACACCAACAAACACGAAAGAATTACTAACATTTCAAAAGGAAAAAAAACCCAAAATGCAAAATGAGGCACAAAAATTGGGTTTTAGTCAGATCGTTGAAAAACCTTGTAGTTTTCTTGGAATATAAAGGAGGAAATAGAAGAATATAGGGAAAATTCTCAAGAATATGAGCAAAAAAAGATAGGGGCAGAAACGTCTTTTTATGACCAACCGTTTACACCGTCGAAGAAATTTAGATTTTTGGAGTGAAGTGTAATTTTCAAAGATAGTGGAGTCTGTGTGTAATTTAGGGTAAACTTCAGGGATACCTTGAGTAATTAACCAATATAATTTTGGAAAGTTAAGGGGCAAAAATGTAATTTTGGAAAAGATGATGAACATGATGCATATTTTTATTAAGTATCATCATTTTGATGATAATGAGGTGTTAGGGGGGCTAAAGGAGGGGTTAGGGTGATTTTGGAGTCAAATTATAATTTTTCAAAGTCGATGGGTCAAAATGCAATTTCAGAAACTTTGGGGGCCAAAGTGCAAATTTTAAAAATTTGCAAGAGGTGTCACAAACCTGGGAGCCCAAAGTTTCCACCTCCTAGTTAATTTATGCTGACTAAGTAATATAAACTATAAAGTAATAAGAGGATAAAGCTTGAGAAAAAAAGGAAAGAAAGTGTTGGGGAGGAAAATGTAAATATGACAAAGTCGTGAACAGTGTCATGAATAGTAACCCGTGAAGAACCCAGAAACAGGGAGGAGAAAAGAAAAAGAAGAGAAGAAAAGAGGAAGAAGAGAGGAAAAAAGGGAGAAGAAAGAAGGGATTTCCGAACCCTAACAGGGTAATTTATCTTCTTTGAATTAATTGTGAAATTCTTGTGTTAAGTTGTGGGTTTTAGTTGAAGGTGCTCCGTTCGTACATATATGTGTGTGTCACGGTGTATATGGGTTCGGGAGGAAGGGATTCGAATGAAGGTAGGTTGTATTATGTTTATATGAGGGCCTAAAATGGTAAAAGAACGAAAAATGGATAGAATTTCATAGTAAAGTGTGTGTTCAGAGTGTAGTTGCTGCGTATTCTTGGTGTATGCATATGAATATGATTCGGGTGGTTGAACATGGGAATTTTAGGTTGGATTAATGAGTGTAAATGTGTGTTAGAATGTATGAAGGAGTGAAATATATGATGAATTTGGATGGGATTAGAAATGATTTTGGGTGGAAAGGATGAAATTCGTGTGATGGTTGCAATCTGCAGTGAATGAAGTGAGGAAGAAGATGAAGACTGTGTGAAGAAAAGGTGAATTAGTGTGTGTGTGTGTGTGTTTGATGTGAATAGTGACTGTTTTTGTCACTAAAGGTGAAAATTAAGTAAACAGTTTAAAATTCGATTTTCTAAAAATAGTTAGAGTCAAATTTAACCAAAGTACAAAAAATAGACTCTAGTTATTTTTAGGAAAGCGACATCATGAAAATATTTCAGATTTTTCCGAGGTTAGCAAGAGGGTTAACCAATACGGGAACTTTGAAAATGTGCAGTAAAATTTAAAATATTAAACAAACGCGATTTCGTGCAAAAATTTTATGGGGACCTTAGGATGCTGAGACGTTTCATTTTCTAAGATTTTGAGTCATTCCGAAGTCGTTAGCTATTTTTTGGCCGAACAGGCTTTTAAGCATTCAATCCGGACACCGGTTCGGAATTTTTGGGCAAAAATTTTGTAAAATACTTTTTAGCTCAAGAATGAATTTAAGAGACTTAAAATAGCATCTTAAATCACTTTGGAGATTTTTCTGAGGTCGGGAAGCCTCAGGGGCATTTTGGTAATTTGCCACCCGGAGAGAGGTATTTTGGTAAATTTCTGGGTAAAGTTTTTCAACGGAATTTTTAGTCCGGAATGGGGTTGTAAAACACCTAAAAGGTTATTTTGATGAAGCTGATTCGGAGCGTTGCGGTGATGGTGAACCCCGGGGGCATTTCGGTAATTTACCGCCAGATGGGGTATTTTGGTAATTTTTCTATAAAATTCTTTAAACGACTGTTGGTTTGGGAAGAGGTGTAAAACATCCTAAAAGTTGTTTTAAAGTAGTTTTGAGATGTTTGCCAGGGCGATGGCCGCTAAGGGGTGTTTTGATAATTTTCCCTTTAAAATTTTTCTGAGGGAATATTTGGTCTATAAATGATGCAGTACATCTAAAAAGTAGTTTTAAAGTGGTTTTGGGATGTTGGTGATATAGCGGCCATAAGGGGATATTTTGATAATTTGCCATGTTGGAGCTAAATTTTTTAGCACGCGCACAATTTAGCGTTCGGAGGGGTGGGAGGTGAGGAATAGTGGTAGTATGTCTAAAATGAGGGTTGTTATCGATAATAAGTCGATAAGGCTAGATTAAGGATCAGATTATTGGATCGAATTAACTAGCTATCGTAAGATGCTATGAACGGTTAAGTGGGAATGGGTAGAATAAGGAGTGCGTATATGTTGAATGATGACTAACGAGCAGGATATGATTTGACTAGGTGATCCAGCTCGTTGCGATCAGAGATTGCGAGTTGCTTCGGCTATAAGCCAATCAGGTAAGGACAATGCGGTTCTGATATGCTAATTCATTGTTTCGATTAGCATGCCATGTTGATGATGTATTGTTGAATTGTTGTTGTTATGATTGGTCACCGGTAGTCGTTGTAACCGATATACGCTTATGTTGAATTGTGCTGTTGAGAACTTAGGGTGGAATAAATTCCCTTAGTTCGCCCTATTGATAGAATTTAATGAGGATGATGCGCGTCCTAGTATGCTATGATTCGATTCGATTAGCATACTTGAAGTTAATGATGATATCGTGTAAGGGTTGTTGTGTGGTGGTTGTGAGATGCCGGCAATTATTGATAGCCGATATCTTTTCTCTTTGAGAACACCATTGAGGACTGTGGTGGCAACTTCTACCGAGTCCGCCCTATCGTTGATGATGATGTTGTGGTGATCGTTGCGTTGTTGTTGTGAAATGTCGGCACTTATTGATAACCGACATTTCTCTTATGTAAGAACGCTATTGAGGGCTTGCGGCAAATTTCTCCCAAGTCCGCCCTGTTGATGATGTCACGTTGAACTCATGTTGTTGGGTCTGAACACCGGTTGATCTTCTGATCCGATATTCCTTGTTGAGCTGTGTTGTTGAGGACATAAGGTGGAATAAATTTTTCCTTAGTCCGCCCCATTGATGAAGTCTTGTTGCTTGGCTGTAACGTGGTTAAGGAAAGCACTCTAAATGAGTTCCCTACTTATTAATAGTGTCTCTTCTATTTACTTGAGACTGAGATGAACATCCCATAAAATGGGACATCAATATGAGGAGGATGGCCTACGAATTATGATCACTGGCCAAAGAGGATGAATGTCGCTCGAGCAGAGTCTGTCGTGTCTGGTCGAGTCCTGTCCGTCGTGTCCATGTGCATTGCATTTGATTTTCTTTTGATGTTGATGATTTTAATGATTTGTATTTCAATGATGTTTATCTTTATGACCTTGGATTTGGAGTTCACTTGCATGGTCAGTCAGTCAGTCCAGTCCTTGAGGAGGTGGAAGTAATGTTGTTCTGTTGGGCCTTAAAGCCGCTCAGTCTAACAAAAGAAAAATTATCGTTTGACAAGTTATGTTGATGCTGAAATTTATTGACTACTCTTGATTCATTACTATCGTTGAGATGATTATTATTCCTCAGAGTCTTTTGAATCATTTGTACACGATATTCCTCGTGTTGTCTTTACTGGGCGATTTGCGCTCATTCCTTATGTTGTATCTGTGCAGGCTATAAGGTTGATCAAAGAGAACCCTCTAGAGAAGGGAAGAGAAACAAGTTAGAAAAGTTGAGCAAGGGGATGCATTGTGTGAGGTAAATATTGAGTTGTGAGATCGGTTGTTAAGAATCCTACGACTACAGTCGTATATTAGGTTGTAAATATTCATGTTGTTTAGAGACTTGAAAGTCTTCCGCTGCAATATGATGTATGTTTGTAAGGAAAATTATTGTAAGGACGCATTTTGGAGCGTCTATTAATGATATATGAGTATGAGGATATAGTTGCTCTGTATTCAGCACAGGATTTTGAAGGTGATTATGATCGATAACTCAGCCCAGTGATGTCACCAGGATTAAGGATGTCGCATCGTGCCTCCTCCCTAACTCCAGTTTGACTAGGCGGGTTGGACGACAATACTATCATTTCCCCGTGCTGCGTCCACCTTGTGTATCCACCCATAAAACCGCATCGACGAAGATGCCATTTTACTTCAATTCTTTTTCTCCAATGCAACAACTCACATCTACCGCACGGACACCTAATCTTATCAAGGTCAACATGTGCAGGATGAGCATAAGCGAAGTTGAGAAATTCGTCAACGCGACACTCAAAATCTTCAGCATTCTTCCTTTTCATCCAACTTCGATCGACTGACATGATGATTGAATTATCGTACTATATACCACCTTAAATTATGACCAGTCATTAGGCAGGATCGATGTAAATATGAATGCATGAATGTTACAACATGTCTATATATTTCCCCTCCATTCTCTAACAGGTAGTGGTCCTATCCCATTCAGAAAAGCACACGTTTATAAAACAGTGAATAACTCATGCTTAGTCCCATGTCTGCGGAAAATTCGGCAGTACCTCCCCGCATTTCTCCAAGTAGACGACATCGATTAGGTGTTCTAACATTCATCTAACCTTGCCTTGCAAGGTTTGACAGATGTTAGAACACCACATCTGTATGCACCCGGAGAAACACATGAGAACGTGTACAAAATATCCACGACATAGAACACAGAGCATGAGTTGAAACACTATTTTATAAACACGTAGTTTTTCCAAATTGTCCAAACTGGACATCCAAAGGCTCATTACAAAGTATTACTTTGTAATGAGTACCCTTGAATGGGAACTAAGGGTTTTATGCATACATGCATTCAAAAATTGATAAAATATGCAAGAATCTTTCTGAAATATCAAAACTGCAGAAAGATCGTTACATATGTTACCAATTCCATATTAAATAGAATTCGTTGGCAACGAGTTGAACCATCTCGTTGCCAATGGACTTCTCAAAACAACAACTAATATAAAGAATGTAGGGTTTGTAAACAACGAGTAATTGAACCATCTCTGGGCAATATGGAGTAATTATAGGATGTACAAGGGCTAATTAGGGCTAACTGGGTTATTAGGGTTAATTACGAGTATTAAGGTTTAAGGTTTAGCGTTATGGGTTCAATTAATCTAAGTAGGATTTATTAAGATATGTTAGGGCTAATTAGTGTTAATGAGGAGTACCTTGGGCTAATTATAGCTAATTAGGGTTGATTAGGACTAATTAGGGTTATTTAGTCCTACTTACGGTTTAATTGTGCCGAGTAGTGCTGATTAGTTCTATTTAGCGCTAATTAGGCTTAATTAGGTTATGTTAGGGCTAATTATTGTTAATGAGGAGTTGTTTAGGATAATTATAGCTAATTAGGGTTGATTAGGACTAATTAGGGTTATTTAGTCCTACTTAGGGTTTAATTGTGCCGAGTAATGGTGATTAGTCCTAATTAGAGCTAATTAGGCTTAATTGGGTTATGTTAGGGCTAATTATTGTTAATGAGGAGTTGTTTCGGATAATTATAGCTACTTAGGGTTGATAAGGACTAATTAGGGTTATTTAGTCCTAATTAAGGTTTAATTGTGCTGAGTAGTGTTGATTAGTCCTAATTAGGGCTAATTAAGCTTAATTGGGTTATGTTAGGGCTAATTATTGTTAATGAGGAGTTGTTTCAGATAATTACAGCTACTGAGGGTTGATTATGACTAATTAGGGTTATTTAGTCCTAATTAGGGTTTAATTATGCCGAGTAGTGTTGATTAGTCCTAATTAGTGCTAATTAGGCTTAATTGGATTATGTTAGTGCAAATTACAACTAATTAGGCTAACTATAATCAATATGCGCATAATTGGGTTCATTTCGATGAAGGTCTTATTATAAAGACTTTTATCGATGGAGTTTTTAGCAACAGTTTTATTCCGTCCCTTAAATAATTTAAAAAAACCCTCAAAATATTGTTAGGGTTTTCATTGGGTTCTTAGGGTTAATTAAAACTAATTAGGATCGTTAGAGCTAATTAGGGTTAATTGATTTATTAAAATATTATTAATCAAGACTAATTAGGGCTAATTATAGCCAGTGCTGAAGCCACGATGAGATTCCAGGGAGTGCATGCTAAAAATGTCGCGTTAACCTAATTAACCTAAATTCAATGCACATTCAACAATCTCAATTCCGACACCTCATATAGGGTGTCGATATGGTGTCCGATAAGTGTCTGACACCTCCGGACACGTGTCTGACACCCACCGACACACACCTCCGGACACATCGGCATACGTTAATTTATTTTTTAAATGTTGGACACCGTCGATCAAACGTGGTGTCCGTGTCTGCACTAACTAATAGGTATCTCAATCCAATTGGGTCGTATCCTCCGTCAACAATCTCAATTCTCAATTCTTAAATGCTCAATGCAATAAAAATTAATAAAAATCACACATTCAATCCAATTGGGTCCCATCCTCCGTCAATAATCTCAATATCTCAAATGCTCAATGAACAATTAACAACCTAAAATCATCAATTAATAATCTCAACTACTTCAAATGCACTATTAACAACCTAAAATCATCAATTAACAACCTAAAATCATCGATCAATAATCACAATTCTCAAATGCACAATTAACAACCTAAAATTATCAAACAAATGATCAATGTTCAAATGAGAAAAAATTGTTCAAAATGCACATATCCCATGCGCTTGAATTATTTCAATTTAGGGTTCGATTGTATTAGGGCATTCAATTTAGTATTCAATTAGTTTCATTTAGGGTTCGGTTCGATTAGGGCATTCAACTTAGGGTTTAATTAGGGTTCAATTACTTCAATTTAAGGTTCAATTAGGGGATTCTATTGATTCAATTTAGGGTTCATTTGATTTGGGGCATTCAATTTAGGGTTCGGTTGGATTAGGGCATTTAATTTAGGGTTCAATTAGGGGTTCAATTAGTTTAATTTAGGGTTCGATCCGATTAGGGCATTCAATTTAGAGTTTAATTAGGGTTCAATTACTTCAATTTAGGGTTCGATTCGATTAGGGCATTCAATTTAGGGTTCAATTAGGGTTCAATTACTTCAATTTAGGGTTTAATTAGGGGGTTCTACTGAATAAATTTAGGGTTCGGTTGATTTGGGGCATTCAATTTAGGGTTCAATTAGTTCAATTTAGGATTCGGTTAGATTAGGGCATTCAATTTAGGGTTCAATTAGTTTAATTTAGGGTTCGATTCGATTAGGGCATTCAGTTTAGGGTTTAATTAGGATTAAATTACTTCAATTTAGGGTTCAATTATGGGGTTCTATTGATTCAATTTAGGGTTCGGTTGATTTGGGGCATTCAGTTTAGGGTTCAATTATGGGGTTCTATTGATTCAATTTAGGGTTCGGTTGATTTGGGGCATTCAGTTTAGGGTTCAATTAGGGGGTTCAATTATTTCAATTTAGGGTCCGGTTGGATCAAGGCATTCAATTTAGGGTTCAATTAGTTTATTTTAGAGTTCGATTCGATTAGGGCATTCAATTTAGAATTTAATTATGGTTCAATTAGTTCAATTTAGGGTTCAGTTGAATTGGGGCATTCAATTAGGAGGTTCAGATTATTCAACAAATTCAGATTATACATGGCATTAACAACAAATTTAGATTATGACCAAATGCTTCATAATCAACAAATTCAGAAGACAAAATAATGGCCAAACGTCGAAATTAACAACAAATTCAGATTATACGTGGCAGAGAAGACAAATTCGAATGTTTTATGTACGTACATTGAAATTCAGAAGAGCTTATACAAGCAGAAGTGTGATTATGGCCAAATGCTTGATAAAACTTTGAAAAATAAACAACAAGATTAATTTAGGGCAATTGACATACAGATTTGGAGGTGGGTACGACGACGGCGGCGTTGGTGGTGCGGCGGCAGTGGTGGGCTTCATTGTGCGGCGACAGTGGAGGGTTTTGTGGCATGGCGGCAGTAGAAGGCTTGGTGGCGCGGCGTCGGGTGGGGGACGGGGGTGTCGACGGAATTAGGTCGCCGTCAAGAGGGGTCGCCGGAGGTGAGAACAGCGGTGGGTGGGTGAGAGAAGAATTTCAGAGAGAAAAACGGGAGAGAGAAAGAAACCAGATCTGGTCATAAATCGGATCATTAGCGACGGAATAACACCATCGCTAAAAATCCGTCGGTGAAGGTCTTATTATAAAGACTTTTACCGACAGAGTTTTTAGCGACTGTTTTATCCCGTCGCTTGAATAATTTAAAAAAAACCCTCAAAAAAGACTACTTTTCTAAAAAGTATTTAGCGACGGTAATTTCGTAACTAAAAGTCCGTCGTTTGAAATCCGTCTGCAAATACTTTTACCTACGATGTCTTCTGTCGGTAATAGTATTAAATGATGGATCTTCCATCGCTTAAAGACCTTTTTAGCAACGGAATACCTTCCGTCGCAAAATACATATTTTCTTGTAGTGTGGGTCCCGAAGGATTCGCCTATCCCCGTGGGATGCTGCACACTCCGGGGAGTAGGCCGAAGTATGTTCCACGACTAAGGCAAGGTGCGTATGGTGTGGTGAAAGAATGGACCAACGCAGGGGCGTGGTAGTGTGACAGTGTGCCAGGGGGTACTGCTGTATAAACGGTGCGGTGCATGAATGCAGCAAAGTGTGTGCGGTGCCCGCGGCACGGTAGTACTAGTATGAGAAAGGCTCGACTGTATCAGAGGCGGCGACATGATAATGTGACAAAGAGCCGGGGGCGCGATTGTATAAGCAGCGCGGAGCATAGGCGCGGCGGAGTGTGTGCGCGGTGTCGGTGATATGATAGAGAGCTGAGAGGCACGACTGTATAAGCAACGCAACGCATGGGCGCAGCAAAATGTGTGCAGTGCCAGGGGTGCACGACATGGCAACGGCGCACGCGCGCGTAGCGACAGGTGTCGCGGAGTCGGGCGTCTTGTTGGGGGTACATGACACTGAAACGTGCTTGGGCGACGAGGGTCGCGGAGTCGGCATGAGGACGAGGGCGAAGAAGGTTGCAAAATCGGCGCTCGGGCATAGGAGACGGACATCACAGAATCGGCGCGAGGGCGCGGGCAACGAGTGTCGTGGAGGCGGCGCGAGGGACGTAGGCGACACAGCTCGGGGAGTTGTGCGCGGGGGACCTAATAATGCACTACTGGGCCTTTTGAACAGCATGACCACCGAGCTCTGGTCAATTACGTATGGGTATGGCTCTAAATCCTTTTATGCAAAAGGTGTTCAGTGACTGTAAATTGTGGTTTCCACCACTATGCTGGTACTAGTTTCCAAGCACAACGACGATAAACTGCATTAGAAACTATTCATTCAGCAAAACAATTAAGGTACGGAAGCGCTTGCGAAGAAGTAATATATGTAACTATTTCACCTGGAATGTTTGAACAAAGTTTATCATCCGGCATGATCTTATCATTTCACCGCGAAGGATCGTGATGGTGCTTTAGAATTTCAGAATTGCTGCCCATATCATCATACGGCATGAGAATTTCTGTGCAAAGGGCATTTTCATATTTTTTCCCACTTAGGTTATACGTACACAATTATATTAAACAATATTCAAACCATAGATTTTACTGGTGCAACCGTCCTCTTGTGCCCACGGTGAAATCGATTACTGCACATCGGAACCACTTCAGCAATAATTGAGCTTGGCAGTAATGCTGCATTTTGTCCCTTTGGGATGATCATGTTTTCCTATAAGCAGTATGCGGTACAGTTTCTCTTCTAGATCCATGCTATTGTATTTTAGGCTGCTGCTGTCATCGACCTGTACTCCTAAAGTTTCTGTCTTGTAATATGTTTTTGAGATTCTGAAGTAATTTTTAACCAAAATTTCTAGTAATTTTTAATCCTAATCTATGTTATCATACATTCTCTCCTAGATACATGGCGTCACGCTCTACTCCAGCCCTTCCTTGCATCCCATTGTCATAGTCATTTCTAACATGCTATAACATTAAATGATCATGTTGGGACAACGGACAGACTCATATTCAAGAATCAAGATACCCCGTGCGACTGAAACATGTTTGAAAATGAACACTAGGAAAATAATGTAAATGGATCTAATTAAATTCGATAAACTATCAAATCTTAAGAGAAACTGAAGTCTACTGCACAATAATTCCCTGGCCGTCTCATTACATTTGGTTTACCAAGATGGAGAAAGAGCAAGATAGCTACTCCTCGGGTCCTCGTGACCTCTCAGCTAGCAGTGCATTGTGCTCATCTCTCAAGTTGTTATACTTCTCAATCAAGTGCGAGAAACCTTCCTTTTTCTCCTCTGGAACTTTTTCCAGAAGTAACTTCAATTCTTCTTTTTGTTTTTTGAGCTCTTCAATTCTCAACATTCTCTCATTATGCGCTCTTCGCAGTTCTTCCAACTCTGATGCCTTTTCCGCTGCAGACGAAAGTTGTACGTTAATATGATGCAAATTATAAAGACCCAGGGTGACATTTGTATTGTAGATTCAGAACATACTAGTAAAAGTTTTATTTTCTTCCTGAAGATCACAGAAAAGACAGGATGGGAAACGCCATGAAAACTTGCTGAAATTCCCATTTTATGGAAAAGCAGTTGGGGTTGTAAGGGGAGGGGGAGGGAGGTAGAAGTTCATGGCTGTTTTTGCAACACGTTGGAGCGTGGACGTTCTTGAAGCACTGAGAGCTTTGTTGCTTGGGAAATATTGCTGAGACCATCTGAAAGTAGCATATATAACATATGACTTACTTATGCTCTCTTAGAATAATCACTAGTATGGATTTACTTGCTTGATCCTCCCAATGTCATTGTCAATTGTATTCAAAGAAGGGAAGCCTTTTGGTCCTCAACTTGGCATGGATGTCTTCGGCAATGGCACTCCCTTGTGCATTGCTAGTTTAGCAAATGGATTGCGATAAAGTGGGCGAAATCGATAATTTTTGTAGTCGTGAACTAATTTCTTCCGAATGTTGCATGAACATAGAGGGCTCAAGAAAATACATTTCTTGAAACAATGAATAGAGAGGCATGAGGAAACAAGGAAGTTACCTGCAGAGTTGAACGAGTTGCTGCCACTCTCCATGATTGTGAATTCCTAGAAAGAAAACACAGCTCCATATCAGTAGTTCTTTATCTCTTCACGGTGTGTTTCTGTCTTACAATGATAGTGTTTCGTTAAGTGAAACTCCTTTTCACTATTACTGTTCTATTAGTTGTTGTTGGGTGTTTATTACGATACAATTCCTACAATTTGATAAGTGATTTTGGTACACTTGAGGAATTGAAATAACAACATTTAGTGTAAAGAAAAATTTCGCGGAGGAAAAAAATGTGCTCGTAATCTAATGTACGAGGGGAACGTGTAAAAATTCTCATACAACTGACACTAAGCAAATTGATAAGGAGCAACAATGTCCATGACCAGATAAACTGACCTTGGTTTTTGCTCTCTCTCTCTCTCTCTCTCCTCTCCTCTCCTCTCCTCTCTTCTCTTCTCTTTTCTTCTCTTCTCTATAAGCTGTACTTCAGTAAACAGCATACTGCCGAAGCTTAAATAAGCTTTAGCCTTGAGTTGAAGGTTTGGCCTGTGACCAAGCTGATCAACGAAGAAACCGTGGTCAGAGCATTTCCCTCTGTTGGAAAGAGAAACACCAGTAACATCCATAGGTACAATCATTGCTCTGCCATTGACATGTAAGTGGTTCACTTTCTCACATCCCTGGTACGCTGGGAATCAGGACATGATTCACGTGAGCCACAGACATTCATATGTTTCAAATAAGCTAATGTGACCATGTACAATATTTTGTTCTACTCGATTATCAATCATTACACCCCTCTCCAGGTAAAAAATTGTAGGTGTATCGGTCCGATGGTCTCAACTATTTAAAACCGTGAATATATTGTATGATTACACCCTATCTTCTTCAACCCTTTTTTTTTTTTTCGTATCAACTCTCTAAAATCTAGTAGTCCTAAATGGCCGAGACCATGCAATATTTAATTACCCAATGCAGATTGTAAGAAATGGACTACTTGCTAGGCCTTGGTGAGACTACGAGAAAAGGACCCTAGGGGCTTCTTGGTAGATCGTTGGGGTAGGTAATCAGATTGGACCATGTTGGGCTACTTTTTGGACACTAGTGATCTTGACCGGTGGCGAGAAGTTTCTCAGATGGAAATGTTATCAAGTGTGGGAAATTTTAGACAAGAGTTTCGATCTAATCTATTTTTGCATGAAAATTGTTATTAAAGATGTAGTTATTGGAAGCGAGCATCATGAGATGTAGTCTGACCAAACTCGTTGTGAACTCTTTCATTCACGTATAAGAATAATCTCTGTTATACAGCATCTTTGTTGTAACAGCTTTAATTACAAAACATTGCCACTAAATTTTTTTCGATATTGGTAAAATTTATAGTGGCAGTTTTTACTATTAAAATGTATTTAGCGATATTTTTCTATTACAGCAGCGGAGATGTACAACAAAGAATCCTAATTTTTCATTCACATAGTTAAACATGTGTCTTTTTCTTTTAGTTGATTTACCACATCCTATGTCATGCCTATCCTGATGGAATTTATCATTAGTTATTGAGACTGCAGTAGCAAAATAATAACACTCTTAAACAAGTGTTTATGCTTTTTTAATAAGGGAGCCGATCCCTGTCTACCGGTGGAGAAATAACAATTTCTCCACCAAACCGCTACAAAGAGCAGCGGTTGCAATTATTCTTCACTAAACCCAACTGCAACAAAGTGTTGCAGTTGGAATAATTGAGAGGAAAAGCCCGACCGCAACAAAGAGTTGCGGTTGCGCCCCCTCCCACTCCCCCCTTCCCCCATGGCCCCCCTTCCCCCTGTCCTCCCCCCCCCATGCCCAACCTCAACAAAGAGTTGCGGTTGGTCCCCCTTCCCCCGCCACGTGGTGTCCCCCTTCCCCGCCACGTGGCCTTTCCCCATGGCCCCCCTTCCCCTATGGCCCCCTTCCCCCCGTCCTCCCCCCATGCCCAACCGCAACAAAGAGTTGTGGTTGGTCCCCCTTCCCCCACCACGTGGTGTCCCCCTTCCCCACCACGTGGCCTTTCCCATGGCCCCCCTTCCCCCGTCCTCCCCCCCCGCCATGTGGCCTTCCCCTTCCCCCATGGCCCCCCTCTTCCCCCGTCCTCCCCTCCCCCATGCCCCCCATGCCCAACCGCAACAAAGAGTTATGGTTGGCCCCCTTTCCCCCAGCCACATGGCCCCATCCCCCCTCCCCCGCCACGTGGCCCGTCCCCCTCCATGCCCAACCGCAACACTTTGTTGCGGTTGGCATACCAACCGCAACAAAGAGTTGCGGTCCCCCTTCCCCCCCCCCCCCGTGATGGCCCCCCCTTCCCCCTCCGTGATGCCATGTGGTGTCCTTCCCCCTCACTCACAGATTTTTTTCTGTCTTCTTTCTTCTCTCTCCTTCACTTTTTTCTCTTTATAATCCCTCCTCCCCGAACCCTTTCTTCCACTCTCCATACCAACTGTCTTCATACTCCATATCTCACCTACATAGTCTCCACAACAATACAAACAAAAAAATTTTACGCTAGAAGATCAGTGAATTTTTCTTTAAATATATCAAGTCAAAACAAGTAAGTATTTTGAATTTTCTTATAATTCAATGTTAATTTCAAAGTTCAAAAATAGTCATTGTACAGATCAATCGGAGATCAGATGAGCGGTATTACATTTATAGATTCCAAAATAGCGATTTTTTAGGGTGTCTAAATTAGGATTTTTCATGAATTTATAAAAAATAGCTAGAGCTAGATTTTGCCAAAGTCCAAAAAAGAGACCCTAGTTATTTTTAAAAGATCTATATCAGGGAAAAATTTTAGATTTTTCCAAAGACTGGAAAGGGGTTAACTGATACGGGGAACCTTGTAACTTTGCAGTGTAATTTAAAATATCAAGCCAGCGCGATTTCACGCGAAACTTTTATGAGAACCCTAGGATGTTGGGAAGTTCCATCCCCCAGGAATTCGGGCCATTCCAAAGTCGTTAGCTATTTTTTTGGCCGAACGGGCTTTTAAGCGCTCGATCCGGACACCGGTTCAGGATTTTTGGGCGAAAAGTCCGTAGAATACTTTTTAGATCAAGAATGAATTCGGGAAGCTTAAAATAACATTTCAAAGCACTTTTGAGATTGTTCTAATGCCAGGGGCATTTTGGTAATTTGCCACCCCGAGAGGGGTATTTTGGTAATTTTACGGTGTTAAGTTTTTCAAAGGACTTTTTAGTCCAGAAATGTAAGTAAAACACCTGAAAGGTTGTTTTGAAGCTGGTTTGGGGCGTTAGGGTGATAATGAACCCCCGGGGGCATTTCGATAATTTGCCGCTCATCGGGGGTATTTTGGTAATTGAACGTTGTAACACAACTGGAGGAAATAATTTTGGTTTAAGACACTGTGTGTGTTCCTAGGGTGTAACACTATGTGTGTTTAATGTGAATACGAAACATAATTGTCGCTAAAGGTGAAAACTTAATTAGACAGTTTTTCATGAATTTATAAAAAATAGCTAGAGCTAGATTTTGCCAAAGTGCAAAAAAAAGACCCTAGTTATTTTTAAAAGATCTATATCAAGGAAAAATTTCAGATTTTTCCAAATACTGGAAAGGGGTTAACTGATACAGGGAACCTTGTAACTTTGCAGTGTAATTTAAAATATCAAGCCAGCGCGATTTCGCACGAAACTTTTATGAGAACCCTAGAATGTTGGGAAGTTTCATCCCCCAGGAATTCGGGCCATTCCGAAGTCGTTAGCTATTTTTTGGCCGAACGGGCTTTTAAGCGCTCGATCCGGACACCGGTTCAGGATTTTTGGGCGAAAAGTCCGTATAATACTTTTTAGATCAAGAATGAATTCGAAAAGCTTAAAATAGCATTTCAAAGCACTTTTGAGATTGTTCTGATGCCAGGGGCATTTTGGTAATTTGCTACCCCGATAGGGGTATTTTGATAATTTTACGGTGTTAAGTTTTTCAAAGGACTTTTTAGTCCAGAAATGTAAGTAAAACACCTGAAAGGTTGTTTTGAAGCTGGTTTGGGGCGTTAGGGTGATAATGAACCCCCGGGGGCATTTCGGTAATTTGCCGCTCATCGGGGGTATTTTGGTAATTGAACATTGTAACAAAACTGGAGGAAAGAGTCTTTATTTTTATTTTATTTAATTCTATGACTTGTTGAGAATGATATAATTTTTATTTTTTAGATTTCAGTATAAATATGGATGCAACTGGAGGAAATACTTTTTGTGAAGATTCTGATCCACCTTACTTGGGTCAAGTTTTTCAAACACTGGACGAAGTTGAAGCATACTATAGAGCATATTCGAAAACGATAGGTTTCGGTATTAGAACTAAGACTACTAGAAAACGGGCGAATACAGATCAAATTTGTGGAAGACTATTTGAGTGTCATAGAGGAGCACCGTATGTACCCTCGGTTGTTCGGATCAGTGACGAAGGGCCATCAAGACAAAGAAAACGGGACACATTTCCGGGTACTGGCTGCAAGGCCCATGTGTATGCAGTACACCGGAAAAATGAAAACCATTGGGTTGTGACGGGAGTGGAGTTGAGCCATAATCATCAGTTGATGACCCCTAGTAAGATTGGTCAAATTCATCAACACCGAGAAATAAGCGCGGCACACAGACAACTGATATTTACAATGGCCGAGGCTAAAATTCCACCTTCTAGAATGATGGGGGTTTTCTCAAGCCAGGCTGGGGGGATTGACAAGTTGAGTTTCAACGAAGTAGACCTTCGAAATGAACTTCGTGCTCAGAGGAGAGAGTCTTTCGGTAAGAGTGATTCTCAAGCTACACTTGATATCTTCAGGCACCTTCAGAGTGAGAATTCTGGCTTTTTCTATAGTCTCCAACTGGATGATGAGAACCGCATTAGTACTATATTTTGGGCGGATGCCCGTTCTAGAGCTGCTTACCAAAATTTTGGGGATGTTGTGACGTTTGACACCACATACCGCACAAATAAGTACTCTATGCCTTTTGCTCCGTTCACCGGGGTGAACCACCACTATCAGTCAATCTTGTTTGGCTTTGCCCTGCTTAGGGATGAGACGGAGGAGTCATTTACGTGGTTATTTGAAACGTGGCTTAAAGCAATGTATCATATTCCTCCAAAGACCATCATCACCGACCAAGATCTGGCAATGAAAAATGCAATCGCTAAGGTCCTTCCAGATACTCACCATGGCCTGTGCACATGGCACATAAGCAACAAATATCCCGAACGGCTTCACAATGTATATGCAAACCATCCGACATTCAAGACTGACTTTAATACATGTGTGAAGAAATCGTTGACGGTAGACGTGTTCGAGGAGAGGTGGGCCAAGTTAATGGATGACTACCATTTGCACAATCATGAATGGTTACAATCGTTGTATGAGATCAAGACACAGTGGGTCGGTGCCTACACCAAGAAGTTTTTTGCAGCCGGAATGACTACGACCTCGAGAAGCGAATGTATGAATGCATTCTTTGATGGGTACGTAGGCCATTCTTCAAGTATAACAGAGTTCATACTAGAGATGCAGAAAGCCCTTGACAAGCAATTTTTCCTTGAGAGAGAAGCCGACGCGGCTACAGTTTACAGAGAAAGAGCCATAGTAGTTTTTCACCTTTGGAGACTCATGCGGCTCAAGTCTATACCAAGGAAATGTTTAGACAGTTTCAAGAGGAACTACTAAAGTCGAATCAATATAGTAGTTCCTCTTGCAAGAACACGCACGCGTGCGCGTGCGCCCGCACACACACACACACACACATATATTTATATATATATATATATATATATATATATTATATATATATATATATGAGAAAGTGAATATGTTGCTAACCCTAGACAACTTGCATGAGGCTAGCGACTTAAACTACGTAGTTTTGCACTTTTCCTCTAGTTCTTCTTTTTTCTTTTTTTCTCTCTCCTTGTTAAATCATTCATCATTCACAAATATGTCCACACCACGCAATTGGCTCATTTCCGGCCACCGTCGATGGTCAGCTACTAAGCTGGCGACCCACCAGCGCCACTATCAGAAATCAACGCTACCATATAGAAACCCACTACCGTTAGCCCTCTCTCCTCCTGCCGAATCACAAAATTGACCATTGTCATCTACCTCTGATTACCGGCCAATCTCCCTTGTAAATGAGACACAACCCTCGTCATCACAAGCCATCGCCACCACACATAAACTCGCACTATCGACGCTCTCACAAACCATTAGTGCATCATCATAGACCACACCCACCACCAAGAAAATCACAAACCACTGCCACCATTGCACAAACACATCACCTCCCATCTTTTGAGTTTCAGAAGTTCAAAAATGGGTTCATCAAATACAATTGGATTTGTTGAATTGGAAAATATCTAGATTTTAATCATCACATTTCTCAAATTAGGGATCTTAAAAAATCTTCTAAATTTTTTTTAGAGAATCTGTAAAGAGAATGATGATAGAAATGCCGGAATTGAGGACGGCTGTAGCAATGGTGGCGACGGACTTAAAAGTGATAGGTTTTTCAATTCATCAGTGGAAGGGACTTGATGTTGGTGGTTATCGATGGTGTCATCGATCTCGATTGGTAGAGGTGATTGATTGTTGTTGGTGATGTGGTGGTTTTGCTAGTGGTCTGCGGCAATGGTAGGTGGTGTATCGCCACTGAAAGAGGCTGACGATTAAGAGGTGGTTATGGCTATTTCTTTGATGTTGTGGGAGGAGAGAAGGCCGGTTGTGGTGTAGGTGACTGATTGTTGTTGGTGATGTGGTGGTTTTGCTAGTGGTCTACGGCAGTGGTAGGTGGTGTATCGCCAGTGAAGGAGGCTGACGATGGAGAGGTGGTTGTGGCTATTTCTTTGATGTTGTAGGAGGAGAGAAGGCCGGCTGTGGTGGGTTTTGGTATGGTTGTAGTTGTTTATGATGGTGGGGTGGTGGGTCGCCGGAGGTGGAGGCCGGTAGGAGACAGAGGTGACAGCAATTACAGAGGACGACCGGTAGCAGAGCAGATAAAAGCAACGTAATCTGATGCCGCGGGAGAGAATGGATCGGCATTGGTGGGATATCGACGGTTGTTTGTGATGGTGGGGCCAGTGGTTCGCCGGTGCAGATATATATATATATATATATATATATATATATATATATATATATATATATATAGGGGACCGATCCACACCCACCGGTGGAGAAATAACAAATTTCTCCACCGAACCGCTGGTCTTACCAGCGGTTGGCCACGTGGGCCAAAAAGGCGAAAAAGGTGTACGGTCACTGCATTAATGGCAAAAAAGGCACGAGAAATGGCACGAGAAATGGTGAGAAAATGGCGAGAGAGAGAAAAAGGACACCAACCGCATGCACAACCAGCGGTTGGCATTAATATGCCTGCCACGTGCCGTCCCCCACCCCTGCCACGTGGCCCAACCCCATGGCCCCTGCCACGTGGCGTCCCCCTCCCCCTGCCACGTGGCCCACCAGCATGGCCAACCGGCGGTATTAGCGATGGCCCTGCCACGTGGCATCCCCTCCCCCTGCCACGTGGCAGAGGGAGGGCACCAACCGCGGGTGGTACCAGCGGTTGGGCCACGTGGCAGGGGGAGGGGACGCCACGTGGCAGGGGCGGGGACCAACCGCTGGTACCACCAGCGGTTGGTCCCCGCCCCTGCCACGTGGCGTCCCCTCCCCCTGCCACGTGGCCCAACCGCTGGTACCACCCGCGGTTGGTGCCCTCCCTCTGCCACGTGGCAGGGGGAGGGGATGCCACGTGGCCCAACCGCCGGTACCACCCGCGGTTGGTCCCCTCCCTCTGCCACGTGGCGTCCCCTCCCCCTGCCACGTGGCCCAACCGCTCCTACGACCCGCGGTTGGTCCCCTCCCTCTGCCACGTGGCGTCCCCTCCTCCTGCCACGTGGCCCAACCGCTCCTACGACCCGCGGTTGGTCCCCTCCCTCTGCCACGTGGCGTCCCCTCCCCTCATCCGCAGGGCCCAACCGCTCCTACAACCCGCGGTTGGTCCCTGCCCCCTCCCCTGCCACGTGGCGCCCCCCCCGCGTGATGCCCCACCTGGTGTCCTTCCCCACGATGCCACGTGTCGTCCTTCCCTCCCCCGTGATGCCCCAACGTGGTGTCCTTCTGCCGAATTTTTTTTTTTGCAGCAGCCTTTGACCGCATAAACACCCACCCTTCCTCACTTTTTTCTGTCTTTTTTCTTCTCTCTTCCTCGCTTCTCTCTTTATAATCCCCTCCCCCGAACCCTTCTTCTGCACTCTGTCATCTTTTACCAACTTCCTTCGTACTTCATATCTCACCTACATAATCTCCACAACAATACAAATCAAAAAATTTTACGCTAGAAGATCGTGGATAACCGCTAGAAGATCGGTAGTTTTTTCTTTAAATACATCAAGTCACAACAAGTAAGTATTTTGAATTTCCTTATAATTCAATGTTAGGTTTATACAAATCAGCGTATTACATTTATAGATTCCAAAACAGAGATTTTTTAGGGTGCCAAATATAGACAGTTTTTCACGAATTTATAAAAAATAGCTAGAGCTAGATTTTGCCAAAATACAAAAAAGAGACCCTAGTTATTCTTAAAGGATCTGTCTCAGGTAAAAATTTCAGATTTTTCCAAAGACTGGAAAGGGGTTAACTGATACGGGGAACCTTGTAACTCTGCAGTGTATTTTAAAATATCAAGCTAGCGCGATTTCGCGCGAAACTTTTATGAGAATCCTAGGATGTTGGGAAGTTCCATTCCCCAGGAATTCGGGCCATTCCGAAGCCGTTACCTATTTTTTTGGCCGAACGGCCCTTTAAGCGCTTGATCCGGACACCGGTTCGCGATTTTTGGGCGAAACCTCCGTAAAATACTTTTTATGTCAAGAATGAATTCAGGAAGCCTCAAGTAGCATTTCGAAGCACTTTTGATATTTTTTTATGCCAGGGGCATTTCGGTAATTCGCCGCCCCGAGAGGGGTATTTCGGTAATTTTACAGTGCTAAGTTTTTTGACGGACTTTTTAGTCCAGAAATATAATTACAAAACCTGAAATGTTGTTTTGAAGCTGACGTGGCGCGCGTAGGGGTGTTTTGGTAATTTTCCCGCGCCAAGGGGTGTTTTGGTAATTTTCCCGTGCCAAGTTTTTCAAACGACTTTTTAGTCCAGAAATGTAAGTAAACCACCTGAAATGTTGTTTTGAAGCTGGTTCGGGGGCGTTGGGGTGATAGTGAACGCTCAGGGGCATTTCGGTAATTTGCCGATGTTCGGGGGCTATTTTGCTAGGAAGGATCCAGCTTAAAATTCATACCTTAAAATAACTTTTAGTTCAGGAAAGGGTGTGAGACACCCGAAAACTTATTTTGTTCCAGATGTTCTGAACCTTGTGACGCACCGGCGATGACTGCCAGGGGATATTTTGCATAAGTAGCGGGTGTTTTGGTAACTTGCCCCCTTTAAAATTTTTCCTGATATATTTGGTATATAATTGACGTAATACATTTAAAAACTTGACTTTAAAGCGGTTTTGAGGTGTTGGAGGTGTAGGGGCCATCGGGCTATATATTGCTATATAACCACGTTGGCGCTAAATTCAGTGGGAACTAGCGTAATTAAGCGTTCGGAGTGGTGGGAATTGAGGATTTGTTTTAATACATTGAAATAATGACTATTGCTAATGTGTTGGTAAGCTAGGTTAAAGATCCAGTTATAGTTTTGGAATGTAAATATTATGGATATTATGGACGCTAAGTTGGTTTATAATTATATTTTGTTCTTAAAGGTATGAATTTCAGCTCTGGACCTCATGATACATCAATCCTATACGATGACGATGACCACGTCGCGAGGCACGTATTTGACGGTGTCGATAGGGGTGTTTTGGAAACAATTCAAAGCACAAGGCACCTTGAAGAGTGGGTACTAAACGAGGAACAAATACAGCTATTACACCGTCAAAATTTAACCCTGTTCACCGATCCCGGGAAATGGTCTCGACACGACGATTGCCTTATATCCGCTCTAGTTGAACGATGGAGGAGCGAGACGAACTCATTTCACTTCCGGTTTGGTGAAATGACTGTTACGTTAGAGGACGTCGGATTTATACTTGGAATCCCATGTCACGGCAGACCCGTTACTTTGAACGTGCCGTCTGCATCCATAGCGAATATGGCTATGCAGTATTTTCCGGGAATTCCAAGGGCAGCGCTTACAACAAACGGCGTCAAGCTTAAATGGCTGAGAGAGCAGTACGGCGTGCTACCGGATGAATACACTCCTCAAGATTTCGTGACGTATACGAAGGCATTCCTTCTGTATATTATTGGAGCTATATTACTTCCGACGCATTCGAAAAACACGGTGCATCCGAAGTATATGGTGTTCTTGGAGGATCTTGAGGAGGTATACTCCTATTCGTGGGGTTCAGCTGTCCTTGCGCACCTATATCGAGCACTGCATAAGGCTACGAGAAACGGTGCCAAGTCCATTGCCGCCTGCCTGACTCTATTACAGGTATGAGCATTTATTTTCTTGGTAGGATCCTTAGTCAATATATTCGGGATTAATTACTAATTCCATATAATGTTTGCATTCACAGGTTTGGTCTTACGAGAGGCTACCCATGGGTCGTCCACAACCGTTGGTAGATTCCGATGAGACGTGGCCTAGGGTGTGGGCCTGGGGGCCTACGACCAACCGGAGGTGGAGACGGGTAGACCCTCACCACCATCTAAAGTTCTATCGGGGGGAACTAGAGATACTAGATGCATCCCAGGTGACGTGGCAGCCATATGGCAAGGTGATGCATCTGTTGGATGAGTGGTGTTGGCAACTTCCGGTGTCGTACGTGCTGGCAGGTTTGGTTCGGGTGCCGCTCATTCACTTCGAAGAATGTGAGTTTCAGATGCCCGATCGAGCTATGAAGCAAGCTGGCTGTCCACAAGGGATACCAAAACCCGCTGTAGACATGCGGCCATACAGGGGTGGTCGAGGGCCGAACTTCGAGGTGGCTGATGCCTTGATTTTGTTGGGTGACGAGGTGCACCAGTGGAATACCTGGCAGGAAACGTATGATAGCCTTGTATCGCTGAAGCACGACGGCATTAGTACTGAGGAATACTTACAGTGGTTTCTCAGGGTGACGCGCACGAGGGTGAATCGCCCTTCCCAGGTGAAGAAGACATCGTACGCGCCACGTGAGGTCTATGACCAGTTCTGGGCATTGGCCATTGTAAGTCATGCTAGTGTTGTTTGATAATTTATTTGCGCACCTTATCGACCATTTGTCAAATATGATTAGCCATATTTTTCTACCCATGTTTTTTAGGTTGACCAGGGCATTGAGGTGTTCAAGCAGCTGGAGTCGTTTGACTGGTTTGTCGCGCAGGCTCCTGACAATCTCAAGAGGTCCATTGAGAAGTACAAGACTGAAGTTCAAAACTTTAGTCTTGCGTACCGGGGTTACGAAGGGGAGCCGTCTAGTCGCCCTCGTCCTGAAGCGTACGACTATCAGCCCCAGAGTCAGGTGTGGGAGTCGTCTGGTCGCCCTCTTCCTGACGCGTACAACTATCAGCCCCAGAGTCAGGTGTGGGAGCCGTCTGGTCGCCCTCCTCCTGACGCGTACGACTATCAGCCCCAGAGTCAGGTGTGGGAGCCGTATAGTCGCTTGCCTCCTGACGCATACGACTCTCAGTGCCAGAGTCAGGTTCCCCAAGTAGGAATCCAGGCCTCGCGCCCAAGCTTTCGGTCGGACAAAGGACAAGCGACGAAGCCATTGAGGTCGGACAAGATGGCTTGGATCGACCGGCACTACTTTGGGCATGAGCCTGTCAATTCAGCAGACTTTCCCCTTGCGACATTCCTAGGTCATGAGGATATCAGAACGTTGGCGCCGGAGACAGATCTTTCAAATTTTGTCATGAACGCTTACATAGAACTGCTCCGGATTAGAGAGCAACGTTTTAACCGTTCTGAATATTTGAAGCTTAACATGTATCCCACTCATTTTGTGGAATTAACGGTGAGAGAATTCACAGAATGGAGGCGAGGGGGCGGTAGGAGTAAGTGGAAACCAGGTCGAAACGTGTTAGGCATGATGAACGCAGACTATCAATGTCCCGCTGCTGATGCGAACCTTATCATGATACCCTGTCATCATGCAAACCACTGGTTCCTATTAGTTCTCCATCCAGCGTTCAGAACGGTTCACATATACGATAGCCTAAGGGAGGACGAGCCTGGACAGCTGCTGGCACAGATGTACAACGAGTACATCACTTTAGTGGTTAGTATTTATTTTTTGACCTTGGCCCATAGTATATTGTTCTTGTCTCATAGGCTTGATTCTCGTTTTTATTGTTGGATGCAGACTACTGTCCTCTCGCTAGCATGCGGACGGCCACAGGGTGACCCTTGGACGGTCGTGATGATAAAGGACCGACCAAAGCAATATAACGGTCACGATTGCGGGATTTACGTCCTCAAGTACATGGACTACGTTGCTCGCTCGGAAGTGCTCAAACACTCCTCGTGGACTAGGAAGGATGCCTTGACGTTTAGGTATAGGATAGCCTGGGAGCTGAAAAAGAATGAAGCTAGACGCATTCATTACCATTATCCTGACGTGCGTGGCTAGCTGCTGTGATGTTACAAAAAATTGTACCAAAAAGAAATGTACATAATTTTTCGCATGCTATGAATTTGGCGCTAAAATGTGCGCGAATATACCTTTCATATGACGGCATTCGAAAAAATTACGCGTCTCGCTTTTCGCCGAAATTCATAGAAATGGGCTAACTAGCGTGCATGAGGTGCAATGAGCGAAAAAAAAAGTGACAAAAAAAATTTCAACTTTTTTCGGAAGCTATCAAATGCGGCCTATAGTGTGCCCGAATAGGCCCTTCCTAGGAAAACTCAAAAATTAATGTGTCTCGTTTTTCGCCGAAAGTCTTACAAATGGGCTAACTAGCGTGCCTGAAGTGCAATGAGCGGAAAAAAAGTGACAAAAAAAATTACAACTTTTTCGGAAGCTATCAAATGGGGCCTAAAGTGTGCCCGAATAGGCCCTTCCTAGGAAAACTCAAAAATTAATGTGTCTCGTTTTTCGCCGAAAGTCTTACAAATGGGCTAACTAGCGTGCCTGAAGTGCAATGAGCGGAAAAAAGTGACAAAAAAATTACAACTTTTTTCGGAAGCTATCAAATGGGGCCTAAAGTGTGCCCGAATAGGCCCTTCTTAGGAAAACTCAAAAATTAATGTGTCTCGTTTTTCGCCGAAAGTCTTACAAATGGGCTAACTAGCGTGCCTGAAGTGCAATGAGCGGAAAAAAAGTGACAAAAAAAATTACAACTTTTTTCGGAAGCTATCAAATGGGGCCTAAAGTGTGCCCGAATAGGCCCTTCCTAGGAAAACTCAAAAATTAATGTGTCTCGTTTTTCGTCGAAAGTCTTACAAATGGGCTAACTAGCGTGCCTGAAGTGCAATGAGCGGAAAAAAAGTGACAAAAAAAATTATAACTTTTTTCGGAAGCTATCAATTGGGGCCTAAAGTGTGCCCGAATAGGCCCTTCCTAGGAAAACTCAAAAATTAATGTGTCTCGTTTTTCGCCGAAAGTCTTACAAATGGGCTAACTAGCGTGCCTGAAGTGCAATGAGCGGAAAAAAAGTGACAAAAAAAATTACAACTTTTTTCGGAAGCTATCAATTGGGGCCTAAAGTGTGCCCGAAAACGGAGTTACCAAAAATATCAATAATCCACAAATCAAATCACAAATTAAAGATTGCACAAACCAAATCACAAATTTAAACATTATAAAAGTTCAATTTATACAACTGAAACATTAACCCTAACACTCTTCCTCATCATCGTCCTCCTCGACCATACTGCCAGGTTCGATACCTAACACTTTATAATGGTTTCTCTTGTCATGATCAGTCATCTTATTACACAACGCACACTTTCGTAATTTTTTTTGACCCGTTGCTTCTTCAATCGGATTCTTCATGCGTATTGCTCGTTTTCGCCCTTTTGTTTGAGAAATAATTGGATCAAAAATGTCGTCCTCCTCACGTTGTAGGTCAGTGCCGTCAATGACTGGCTGTTTGGCTCGATTGAATCTACCGCCTGGAGTTGGTCGAGTAGTCGGAGTGTCCACAGTTTCTGGTAATGCCATCCTAAACTGTGCATGCATAGCCTTATCCCGTGCGGCTGCTTCAACTTGATACCTGTACCCATCAAATGTCGACGCTGCATCCATTGATAAACCGTGCATGATGTTACAAAGGTGATTATATCGCAGCGACTCAGATTGCTCGAAATCAACTGAAACATTGGGCACGTAAGGAATGTGACCGTGGACTCTGTTGGCTTCCTTCGTCCACCGTTCCAAGATATACGGTGGAGGGATTTCACTAGCATTCTTGGCGCTCAAAACCCTCAACGCGTGTCGACAAAGTATACCTTTATGCTCAAACAGTTGACAGTTGCAATTAACCAACCCAGTGTCCTTACAAATTGCTACGGTAAAATGTCGTCTGGTCCTCGGAGCCGACGAAGAGCACGGATTGGCGAAGTTCGTCACATTTGTCAAAGCATAAACCTTGATGTCTCTGGTGGAATACTCGTGCAACTTTGTCATGCCATATTGATTCGACTTTAGTAGTTCCTCTTGAAACTGTCGAAACATTTCCTTGGTATAGACTTGAGCCGCATGAGCCTCTAAAGGTGAATAAAGTAGTATAGCTCTTTCTTTGCAAACTGTAGCCGCGTCGGCTTCTCTCTCACGGTACAATTGCCTGTCAACGGCTTTCTGCATCTCTAGTACGAACTCCGCTATACTTGAAGACTGGCCTACGTACCCATCAAAGAATGAATTCATAGCTTCGCTTCTCGAGGTCGTAGTCATTCCGGCTGCAAAAAAATTCTTGGTGTAGGCACCGACCCACTGTGTCTTGATCTCATACAACGATTGTAACCATTCGTGATTGTGCAAATAGTAAGTATCCATTAACGTGGCCCACCTCTCCTCGAACACGTCTACCGTCAACGATTTCTTCACACATGTATTAAAGTCAGTCTTGAATGACGGATGGTTTGCATATACATGGTGAAGCCGTTCGGGATATTTGTTGCTTATGTGCCATGTGCACAGGCCATGGTGAGTATCTGGAAGGACCTTAGCGATTGCATTTTTCATTGCCAGATCTTGGTCGGTGATGATGGTCTTTGGAGGAATATGATACATTGCTTGAAGCCACGTTTCAAATAACCACGTAAATGACTCCTCCGTCTCATCCCTAAGCAGGGCAAAGCCAAACGAGATTGACTGATAGTGGTGGTTCACCCCGGTGAACGGAGCAAAAGGCATAGAGTACTTATTGGTGCGGTATGTGGTGTCAAACGTCACAACATCCCCAAAATTTTGGTAAGCAGCTCTAGAACGGGGGTCCGCCCAAAATATAGTACTAATGCGGTTCTCATCATCCAGTTGGAGACTGTAAAAAAATCCAGAATTCTCACTCTGAAGGGACCTGAAGAGATCAAGTGTAGTTTGAGAATCACTCTTACCGAAAGACTCTCTCCTCTGAGCACGAAGTTCATTTCGAAGGTCTACTTCGTTGAAACTCAACTTGTCAATCCCCCCAGCCTGGCTTGAGAAAACCCCCATCATCTTAGAAGGTGGAATTTTAGCCTCGGCCATTGTAAAAATTAGTTGTCTGTGTGCCGCGCTTATTTCTCGGTGTTGATGAATTTGACCAATCTTACTGGGGGTCATCAACTGATGATTATGGCTCAACTCCACTCCTGTGACAACCCAATGGTTTTCATTTTTTCGGTGTACTGCATACACATGGGCCTTGCAGCCGGTACCCGGAAATGTGTCCCGTTTTCTTTGTCTTGTTGTCCCTTCGTCACTGATCCGAACGACCGGAGTTACATGCGGTGCTCCTCTATGACACTCAAATAGTCTTGCACCAATTTGATCTGTATTCGCCCGTTTTCTAGTCGTCTTAGTTCTAATACCGAAACCTATCGTTTTCGAATATGCTCTATAGTATGCTTCAACTTCGTCCAGTGCTTGAAAAACTTGACCAACGTAAGGTGGATCAGAACCTTCACAAAAATTATTTCCTCCAGTTGCATCCATATTTATACTGGAATCTAAAAAATAAAAATTATATCATTCTCAACAAGTCATAGATTTAAATAAAAGAAGAATAAAATTTATTTAAACCACCGTCTTTCGAGAAATTTGGTATAATGTAAAATTAGCAAAATAGCCCCCGATGAGCGACAAATTACCGAAATGCCTCCGGGGGTTCATTATCACCCTAACGCCCCAAATCAGCTTCAAAACAACCTTTCAGGTGCTTTGCTTACATTTCTGGACTAAGAAATCCTTTGAAAAACTTAACGCTGCAAATTTACGAAAATACCCCTATCGGGGATGCGAATTACCAAAATGCCCCCTGACAACAAGCTTCCTGAATTCACTCTTTAAAATAACTTTTCAGGTGTCTCACACCCTTTCCTGAACTAAAAGTTATTTTAAGCACAGATTTGTGTAACGTAAAATTAGCAAAATAGCCCCCGGGGGTTCATTGTCACCCTAACGCCCATCAAACCAGCTTCAAAACAACCTTTCAGGTGTTTTACTTACATTTCTGGACTGAAAAACTTTTTTTCGGGAAAATTACAAAAACACCCCTCGCGGGGGGGCAAATTACCAAAATGCCCCCTGGTTTCAGAAAATATCAAAATTGCTTTAAAACGCTATTTTAAGCTTCCTGAGTTCATTCTTGATTTAAAAAGTATTTTACGGATTTTTCGCCTAAAAATCCCGAACCGGTGTCCGGATCGAGCGCTTAAAAGCCCGTTCGGCCAAAAAATTAGCTAACGACTTCGGAATGGTCCGAATTCCTGGGGAATGGAACTTCCCAACACCCTAGGGTTCTCATAAAAGTTTCGCACGAAATTGTGCTGTCTTGATATTTTAAATTACACTGTAAAGTTACAAGGTTGCGCGTATCAGTTAACCCCTTTCTAGTCTTTGAAAAACTCTGAAATTTTAACCTGATACAGATCTTTTGAAAATAACTAGGGTCTCTGTTTTGTATTTTGGCAAAATCTAGCTCTAGCTATTTTTTATAAATTCGTAAAAAAACTGTCTAATTAAGTTTTCACCTTTAGCGACAATTACGCCCCGCAATCAGCTGCAAAATAACATTTCAGGCGTTTTACTTACATTTCTGGACTTAAAAGTCCGTTGGAAAATTTTTTCGGGAAAATTACCAAAATACCCCTCTCGGGGTGGCAAATTACCAAAATACCCCCTGGCTTCAGAAAATATCAAAAGTGCTTTAAAATGCTATTTTAAGCTTCCTGAGTTCATTCTTGATCTAAAAAGTATTTTACGGATTTTTCGCCTAAAAATCCCGAACCGGTGTCCGGATCGAGCGCTTAAAAGCCCGTTCGGCCAAAAAATTAGCTAACGGCTTCGGAATGGCCCGAATTCCTGGGGAATGGAACTTCCCAACACCCTAGGGTTCTCATAAAAGTTTTGCGCGAAATCGCGCTGGCTTGATATTTTAAATTACACTGCAAAGTTACAAGGTTGCGTGTATCAGTTAACCCCTTTCCGGTCTTTGGAAAAATCTGAAATTTTTACCTGATATAGATCTTTTGAAAATAACTAGGGTCTCTGTTTCGTACTTTGGCAAAATCTAGCTCTAGCTATTTTTTATAAATTCGTGAAAAATTCTATTTCTGACGCCCTAAAAAATCGCTATTTTGGAATTTTTCGAATGTAATACCCCGATTTGTCAAAACGTAATTTTGACGCCCTTTGACGCCCTAAACACGAATTTTAGACTATTGTAAGAACAACTTAAGCGTAACACAATTTAAACAATCAATTGGTAAGAACAAATTGAAAAATACTTACTTGTTTTAACTTGATATATTTCAAGAAAAATCCACCGGTCTTCTAGCGGTTATCCACCGATCTTCTAGCGTAAATTTTTTTTGTTTGTATGTAGGTGAGATAGGGAGAATGAGGAGGGTGGAAGAAATGATTCGGGGAGGAGGGATTTTATAGAGAGAAAAGTGAGAGAGGAAGAGAAGAACCGTGAGTGAACAGCAGGGAGGGGGAGGGGGGGAATGACACGTGGGGGTGGGGGGGTAGGGTGGTAATGACACGTGGGGGAAGAGGGGGTTCACGGGTGGGGGAAGGGGGGTTCACGGGTGGGGGAAAAGGACATAGGGTGGGGGCCACGGGGTGGGGGGCAAGGGGGTGGGGGGCAAGGGGGGTGACGGGTGGGGGGTGGGGTCACGGAAGGCAATAATGCCAACCGCATGTAGGAGTTGCGGTTGGGCATTATTGCCACCATTTTCTCACGAGTTTTTCATTTTCTCGTGATATTTTCATGAATTTATCATAGTATTTTCGTCCTTTTTTGTCCCTTTTCGTCCTTTTTTGGCCCACGTGGCCAACCGCTGGTCTTACCAGCGGTTCGGTGGAGAAATTTGTTATTTCTCCACCGGTGGGTGTGGATCGGCCCCCATATATATATATATATATATATATATATATATATATATATATATATATA
>JAVXUP010003280.1:0-76289 GCA_033070095.1 Escallonia herrerae | reverse complement strand
CTAGAGCTAGATTTTGCCAAAATACAAAAAAGAGACCCTAGTTATTCTTAAAGGATCTGTCTCAGGTAAAAATTTCAGATTTTTCCAAAGACTGGAAAGGGGTTAACTGATACGGGGAACCTTGTAACTCTGCAGTGTATTTTAAAATATCAAGCTAGCGCGATTTCGCGCGAAACTTTTATGAGAATCCTAGGATGTTGGGAAGTTCCATTCCCCAGGAATTCGGGCCATTCCGAAGCCGTTACCTATTTTTTTGGCCGAACGGCCCTTTAAGCGCTTGATCCGGACACCGGTTCGCGATTTTTGGGCGAAACCTCCGTAAAATACTTTTTATGTCAAGAATGAATTCAGGAAGCCTCAAGTAGCATTTCGAAGCACTTTTGATATTTTTTTATGCCAGGGGGCATTTCGGTAATTCGCCGCCCCGAGAGGGGTATTTCGGTAATTTTACAGTGCTAAGTTTTTTGACGGACTTTTTAGTCCAGAAATATAATTACAAAACCTGAAATGTTGTTTTGAAGCTGACGTGGCGCGCGTAGGGGTGTTTTGGTAATTTTCCCGCGCCAAGGGGTGTTTTGGTAATTTTCCCGTGCCAAGTTTTTCAAACGACTTTTTAGTCCAGAAATGTAAGTAAACCACCTGAAATGTTGTTTTGAAGCTGGTTCGGGGGCGTTGGGGTGATAGTGAACGCTCAGGGGCATTTCGGTAATTTGCCGATGTTCGGGGGCTATTTTGCTAGGAAGGATCCAGCTTAAAATTCATACCTTAAAATAACTTTTAGTTCAGGAAAGGGTGTGAGACACCCGAAAACTTATTTTGTTCCAGATGTTCTGAACCTTGTGACGCACCGGCGATGACTGCCAGGGGATATTTTGCATAAGTAGCGGGTGTTTTGGTAACTTGCCCCCTTTAAAATTTTTCCTGATATATTTGGTATATAATTGACGTAATACATTTAAAAACTTGACTTTAAAGCGGTTTTGAGGTGTTGGAGGTGTAGGGGCCATCGGGCTATATATTGCTATATAACCACGTTGGCGCTAAATTCAGTGGGAACTAGCGTAATTAAGCGTTCGGAGTGGTGGGAATTGAGGATTTGTTTTAATACATTGAAATAATGACTATTGCTAATGTGTTGGTAAGCTAGGTTAAAGATCCAGTTATAGTTTTGGAATGTAAATATTATGGATATTATGGACGCTAAGTTGGTTTATAATTATATTTTGTTCTTAAAGGTATGAATTTCAGCTCTGGACCTCATGATACATCAATCCTATACGATGACGATGACCACGTCGCGAGGCACGTATTTGACGGTGTCGATAGGGGTGTTTTGGAAACAATTCAAAGCACAAGGCACCTTGAAGAGTGGGTACTAAACGAGGAACAAATACAGCTATTACACCGTCAAAATTTAACCCTGTTCACCGATCCCGGGAAATGGTCTCGACACGACGATTGCCTTATATCCGCTCTAGTTGAACGATGGAGGAGCGAGACGAACTCATTTCACTTCCGGTTTGGTGAAATGACTGTTACGTTAGAGGACGTCGGATTTATACTTGGAATCCCATGTCACGGCAGACCCGTTACTTTGAACGTGCCGTCTGCATCCATAGCGAATATGGCTATGCAGTATTTTCCGGGAATTCCAAGGGCAGCGCTTACAACAAACGGCGTCAAGCTTAAATGGCTGAGAGAGCAGTACGGCGTGCTACCGGATGAATACACTCCTCAAGATTTCGTGACGTATACGAAGGCATTCCTTCTGTATATTATTGGAGCTATATTACTTCCGACGCATTCGAAAAACACGGTGCATCCGAAGTATATGGTGTTCTTGGAGGATCTTGAGGAGGTATACTCCTATTCGTGGGGTTCAGCTGTCCTTGCGCACCTATATCGAGCACTGCATAAGGCTACGAGAAACGGTGCCAAGTCCATTGCCGCCTGCCTGACTCTATTACAGGTATGAGCATTTATTTTCTTGGTAGGATCCTTAGTCAATATATTCGGGATTAATTACTAATTCCATATAATGTTTGCATTCACAGGTTTGGTCTTACGAGAGGCTACCCATGGGTCGTCCACAACCGTTGGTAGATTCCGATGAGACGTGGCCTAGGGTGTGGGCCTGGGGGCCTACGACCAACCGGAGGTGGAGACGGGTAGACCCTCACCACCATCTAAAGTTCTATCGGGGGGAACTAGAGATACTAGATGCATCCCAGGTGACGTGGCAGCCATATGGCAAGGTGATGCATCTGTTGGATGAGTGGTGTTGGCAACTTCCGGTGTCGTACGTGCTGGCAGGTTTGGTTCGGGTGCCGCTCATTCACTTCGAAGAATGTGAGTTTCAGATGCCCGATCGAGCTATGAAGCAAGCTGGCTGTCCACAAGGGATACCAAAACCCGCTGTAGACATGCGGCCATACAGGGGTGGTCGAGGGCCGAACTTCGAGGTGGCTGATGCCTTGATTTTGTTGGGTGACGAGGTGCACCAGTGGAATACCTGGCAGGAAACGTATGATAGCCTTGTATCGCTGAAGCACGACGGCATTAGTACTGAGGAATACTTACAGTGGTTTCTCAGGGTGACGCGCACGAGGGTGAATCGCCCTTCCCAGGTGAAGAAGACATCGTACGCGCCACGTGAGGTCTATGACCAGTTCTGGGCATTGGCCATTGTAAGTCATGCTAGTGTTGTTTGATAATTTATTTGCGCACCTTATCGACCATTTGTCAAATATGATTAGCCATATTTTCTATGCATGTTTTTTAGGTTGACCAGGGCATTGAGGTGTTCAAGCAGCTGGAGTCGTTTGACTGGTTTGTCGCGCAGGCTCCTGACAATCTCAAGAGGTCCATTGAGAAGTACAAGACTGAAGTTCAAAACTTTAGTCTTGCGTACCGGGGTTACGAAGGGGAGCCGTCTAGTCGCCCTCGTCCTGAAGCGTACGACTATCAGCCCCAGAGTCAGGTGTGGGAGTCGTCTGGTCGCCCTCTTCCTGACGCGTACAACTATCAGCCCCAGAGTCAGGTGTGGGAGCCGTCTGGTCGCCCTCCTCCTGACGCGTACGACTATCAGCCCCAGAGTCAGGTGTGGGAGCCGTCTGGTCGCCCTCCTCCTGACGCGTACGACTATCAGCCCCAGAGTCAGGTGTGGGAGCCGTCTGGTCGCCCTCCTCCTGACGCGTACGACTATCAGCCCCAGAGTCAGGTGTGGGAGCCGTATAGTCGCTTGCCTCCTGACGCATACGACTCTCAGTGCCAGAGTCAGGTTCCCCAAGTAGGAATCCAGGCCTCGCGCCCAAGCTTTCGGTCGGACAAAGGACAAGCGACGAAGCCATTGAGGTCGGACAAGATGGCTTGGATCGACCGGCACTACTTCGGGCATGAGCCTGTCAATTCAGCAGACTTTCCCCTTGCGACATTCCTAGGTCATGAGGATATCAGAACGTTGGCGCCGGAGACAGATCTTTCAAATTTTGTCATGAACGCTTACATAGAACTGCTCCGGATTAGAGAGCAACGTTTTAACCGTTCTGAATATTTGAAGCTTAACATGTATCCCACTCATTTTGTGGAATTAACGGTGAGAGAATTCACAGAATGGAGGCGAGGGGGCGGCAGGAGTAAGTGGAAACCAGGTCGAAACGTGTTAGGCATGATGAACGCAGACTATCAATGTCCCGCTGCTGATGCGAACCTTATCATGATACCCTGTCATCATGCAAACCACTGGTTCCTATTAGTTCTCCATCCAGCGTTCAGAACGGTTCACATATACGATAGCCTAAGGGAGGACGAGCCTGGACAGCTGCTGGCACAGATGTACAACGAGTACATCACTTTAGTGGTTAGTATTTATTTTTTGACCTTGGCCCATAGTATATTGTTCTTGTCTCATAGGCTTGATTCTCGTTTTTATTGTTGGATGCAGACTACTGTCCTCTCGCTAGCATGCGGACGGCCACAGGGTGACCCTTGGACGGTCGTGATGATAAAGGACCGACCAAAGCAATATAACGGTCACGATTGCGGGATTTACGTCCTCAAGTACATGGACTACGTTGCTCGCTCGGAAGTGCTCAAACACTCCTCGTGGACTAGGAAGGATGCCTTGACGTTTAGGTATAGGATAGCCTGGGAGCTGAAAAAGAATGAAGCTAGACGCCTTCATTACCATTATCCTGACGTGCGTGGCTAGCTGCTGTGATGTTACAAAAAATTGTACCAAAAAGAAATGTACATAATTTTTCGCATGCTATGAATTTGGCGCTAAAATGTGCGCGAATATACCTTTCATATGACAGCATTCGAAAAAATTAAAATCTCGCTTTTCGCCGAAATTCATAGAAATGGGCTAACTAGCGTGCATGAGGTGCAATGAGCGAAAAAAAAGTGACAAAAAAATTTCAACTTTTTTCGGAAGCTATCAAATGCGGCCTAAAGTGTGCCCGAATAGGCCCTTCCTAGGAAAACTCAAAAATTAATGTGTCTCGTTTTTCGCCGAAAATCTTACAAATGGGCTAACTAGCGTGCCTGAAGTGCAATGAGCGGAAAAAAAGTGACAAAAAAAATTACAACTTTTCGGAAGCTATCAAATGGGGCCTAAAGTGTGCCCGAATAGGCCCTTCCTAGGAAAACTCAAAAATTAATGTGTCTCGTTTTTCGCCGAAAGTCTTACAAATGGGCTAACTAGCGTGCCTGAAGTGCAATGAGCGAAAAAAAAGTGACAAAAAAAATTACAACTTTTTTCGGAAGCTATCAATTGGGGCCTAAAGTGTGCCCGAATAGGCCCTTCCTAGGAAAACTCAAAAATTAATGTGTCTCGTTTTTCGCCGAAAGTCTTACAAATGGGCTAACTAGCGTGCCTGAAGTGCAATGAGCGAAAAAAAAGTGACAAAAAAAATTACAACTTTTTTCGGAAGCTATCAATTGGGGCCTAAAGTGTGCCCGAAAACGGAGTTACCAAAAATATCAATAATCCACAAATCAAATCACAAATTAAAGATTGCACAAACCAAATCACAAATTTAAACATTATAAAAGTTCAATTTATACAACTGAAACATTAACCCTAACACTCTTCCTCATCATCGTCCTCCTCGACCATACTGCCAGGTTCGATACCTAACACTTTATAATGGTTTCTCTTGTCATGATCAGTCATCTTATTACACAACGCACACTTTCGTAATTTTTTTTGACCCGTTGCTTCTTCAATCGGATTCTTCATGCGTATTGCTCGTTTTCGCCCTTTTGTTTGAGAAATAATTGGATCAAAAATGTCGTCCTCCTCACGTTGTAGGTCAGTGCCGTCAATGACTGGCTGTTTGGCTCGATTGAATCTACCGCCTGGAGTTGTCCGAGTAGTCGGAGTGTCCACAGTTTCTGGTAATGCCATCCTAAACTGTGCATGCATAGCCTTATCCCGTGCGGCTGCTTCAACTTGATACCTGTACCCATCAAATGTCGACGCTGCATCCATTGATAAACCGTGCATGATGTTACAAAGGTGATTATATCGCAGCGACTCAGATTGCTCGAAATCAACTGAAACATTGGGCACGTAAGGAATGTGACCGTGGACTCTGTTGGCTTCCTTCGTCCACCGTTCCAAGATATACGGTGGAGGGATTTCACTAGCATTCTTGGCGCTCAAAACCCTCAACGCGTGTCGACAAAGTATACCTTTATGCTCAAACAGTTGACAGTTGCAATTAACCAACCCGGTGTCCTTACAAATTGCTACGGTAAAATGTCGTCTGGTCCTCGGAGCCGACGAAGAGCACGGATTGGCGAAGTTCGTCACATTTGTCAAAGCATAAACCTTGATGTCTCTGGTGGAATACTCGTGCAACTTTGTCATGCCATATTGATTCGACTTTAGTAGTTCCTCTTGAAACTGTCGAAACATTTCCTTGGTATAGACTTGAGCCGCATGAGCCTCTAAAGGTGAATAAAGTAGTATAGCTCTTTCTTTGCAAACTGTAGCCGCGTCGGCTTCTCTCTCACGGTACAATTGCCTGTCAACGGCTTTCTGCATCTCTAGTACGAACTCCGCTATACTTGAAGACTGGCCTACGTACCCATCAAAGAATGAATTCATAGCTTCGCTTCTCGAGGTCGTAGTCATTCCGGCTGCAAAAAAATTCTTGGTGTAGGCACCGACCCACTGTGTCTTGATCTCATACAACGATTGTAACCATTCGTGATTGTGCAAATAGTAAGTATCCATTAACGTGGCCCACCTCTCCTCGAACACGTCTACCGTCAACGATTTCTTCACACATGTATTAAAGTCAGTCTTGAATGACGGATGGTTTGCATATACATGGTGAAGCCGTTCGGGATATTTGTTGCTTATGTGCCATGTGCACAGGCCATGGTGAGTATCTGGAAGGACCTTAGCGATTGCATTTTTCATTGCCAGATCTTGGTCGGTGATGATGGTCTTTGGAGGAATATGATACATTGCTTGAAGCCACGTTTCAAATAACCACGTAAATGACTCCTCCGTCTCATCCCTAAGCAGGGCAAAGCCAAACGAGATTGACTGATAGTGGTGGTTCACCCCGGTGAACGGAGCAAAAGGCATAGAGTACTTATTGGTGCGGTATGTGGTGTCAAACGTCACAACATCCCCAAAATTTTGGTAAGCAGCTCTAGAACGGGGGTCCGCCCAAAATATAGTACTAATGCGGTTCTCATCATCCAGTTGGAGACTGTAAAAAAATCCAGAATTCTCACTCTGAAGGGACCTGAAGAGATCAAGTGTAGTTTGAGAATCACTCTTACCGAAAGACTCTCTCCTCTGAGCACGAAGTTCATTTCGAAGGTCTACTTCGTTGAAACTCAACTTGTCAATCCCCCCAGCCTGGCTTGAGAAAACCCCCATCATCTTAGAAGGTGGAATTTTAGCCTCGGCCATTGTAAAAATTAGTTGTCTGTGTGCCGCGCTTATTTCTCGGTGTTGATGAATTTGACCAATCTTACTGGGGGTCATCAACTGATGATTATGGCTCAACTCCACTCCTGTGACAACCCAATGGTTTTCATTTTTTCGGTGTACTGCATACACATGGGCCTTGCAGCCGGTACCCGGAAATGTGTCCCGTTTTCTTTGTCTTGTTGTCCCTTCGTCACTGATCCGAACGACCGGAGTTACATGCGGTGCTCCTCTATGACACTCAAATAGTCTTGCACAAATTTGATCTGTATTCGCCCGTTTTCTAGTCGTCTTAGTTCTAATACCGAAACCTATCGTTTTCGAATATGCTCTATAGTATGCTTCAACTTCGTCCAGTGCTTGAAAAACTTGACCAACGTAAGGTGGATCAGAACCTTCACAAAAATTATTTCCTCCAGTTGCATCCATATTTATACTGGAATCTAAAAAATAAAAATTATATCATTCTCAACAAGTCATAGATTTAAATAAAAGAAGAATAAAATTTATTTAAACCACCGTCTTTCGGGAAATTTGGTATAATGTAAAATTAGCAAAATAGCCCCCGATGAGCGGCAAATTACCGAAATGCCTCCGGGGGTTCATTATCACCCTAACGCCCCAAATCAGCTTCAAAACAACCTTTCAGGTGCTTTGCTTACATTTCTGGACTAAGAAATCCTTTGAAAAACTTAACGCTGCAAATTTACGAAAATACCCCTATCGGGGATGCGAATTACCAAAATGCCCCCTGACAAAAAAAATCTGAAAAGTGCTTTGAAATGGGATTTTAAGCTTCCTGAATTCACTCTTTAAAATAACTTTTCAGGTGTCTCACACCCTTTCCTGAACTAAAAGTTATTTTAAGCACAAATTTGTGTAACGTAAAATTAGCAAAATAGCCCCCGGGGGTTCATTGTCACCCTAACGCCCATCAAACCAGCTTCAAAACAACCTTTCAGATGTTTTACTTACATTTCTGGACTGAAAAACTTTTTTTCGGGAAAATTACCAAAACACCCCTCGCGGGGGGGCAAATTACCAAAATGCCCCCTGGCTTCAGAAAATATCAAAATTGCTTTAAAACGCTATTTTAAGCTTCCTGAGTTCATTCTTGATTTAAAAAGTATTTTACGGATTTTTCGCCTAAAAATCCCGAACCGGTGTCCGGATCGAGCGCTTAAAAGCCCGTTCGGCCAAAAAATTAGCTAACGACTTCGGAATGGCCCGAATTCCTGGGGAATGGAACTTCCCAACACCCTAGGGTTCTCATAAAAGTTTCGCACGAAATTGTGCTGTCTTGATATTTTAAATTACACTGCAAAGTTACAAGGTTGCGCGTATCAGTTAACCCCTTTCTAGTCTTTGAAAAAATCTGAAATTTTAACCTGATACAGATCTTTTGAAAATAACTAGGGTCTCTGTTTTGTATTTTGGCAAAATCTAGCTCTAGCTATTTTTTATAAATTCGTAAAAAAACTGTCTAATTAAGTTTTCACCTTTAGCGACAATTACGCCCCGCAATCAGCTGCAAAACAACATTTCAGGCGTTTTACTTACATTTCTGGACTTAAAAGTCCGTTGGAAAATTTTTTCGGGAAAATTACCAAAATACCCCTCTCGGGGTGGCAAATTACCAAAATACCCCCTGGCTTCAGAAAATATCAAAAGTGCTTTAAAATGCTATTTTAAGCTTCCTGAGTTCATTCTTGATCTAAAAAGTATTTTACGGATTTTTCGCCTAAAAATCCCGAACCGGTGTCCGGATCGAGCGCTTAAAAGCCCGTTCGGCCAAAAAATTAGCTAACGGCTTCGGAATGGCCCGAATTCCTGGGGAATGGAACTTCCCAACACCCTAGGGTTCTCATAAAAGTTTTGCGCGAAATCGCGCTGGCTTGATATTTTAAATTACACTGCAAAGTTACAAGGTTGCGTGTATCAGTTAACCCCTTTCCAGTCTTTGGAAAAATCTGAAATTTTTACCTGATACAGATCTTTTGAAAATAACTAGGGTCTCTGTTTCGTACTTTGGCAAAATCTAGCTCTAGCTATTTTTTATAAATTCGTGAAAAATTCTATTTCTGACGCCCTAAAAAATCGCTATTTTGGAATTTTTCGAATGTAATACCCCGATTTGTCAAAACGTAATTTTGACGCCCTTTGACGCCCTAAACACGAATTTTAGACTATTGTAAGAACAACTTAAGCGTAACACAATTTAAACAATCAATTGGTAAGAACAAATTGAAAAATACTTACTTGTTTTAACTTGATATATTTCAAGAAAAATCCACCGATCTTCTAGCGGTTATCCACCGATCTTCTAGCGTAAATTTTTTTTGTTTGTATGTAGGTGAGATAGGGAGAATGAGGAGGGTGGAAGAAATGATTCGGGGAGGAGGGATTTTATAGAGAGAAAAGTGAGAGAGGAAGAGAAGAACCGTGAGTGAACAGCAGGGAGGGGGAGGGGGGAATGACACGTGGGGGTGGGGGGGTAGGGTGGTAATGACACGTGGGGGAAGAAGGGGTTCACGGGTGGGGGAAGGGGGGTTCACGGGTGGGGGAAAAGGACATAGGGTGGGGGCCACGGGGTGGGGGGCAAGGGGGTGGGGGGCAAGGGGGGTGACGGGTGGGGGGTGGGGTCACGGAAGGCAATAATGCCAACCGCATGTAGGAGTTGCGGTTGGGCATTATTGCCACCATTTTCTCACGAGTTTTTCATTTTCTCGTGATATTTTCATGAATTTATCATAGTATTTTCGTCCTTTTTTTGTCCATTTTCGTCCTTTTTTTGCCCCCGTGGCCAACCGCTGGTAAGACCAGCGGTTCGGTGGAGAAATTTGTTATTTCTCCACCGGTGGGTGTGGATCGGTCCCCATATATATATATATATATATATATATATATATATATATATATATAGCATAGAAGTCAGAAAGCCCTTTTGTTTGTACCAAAAAATCTGAACACAGGAGAAGAGGCAGACGGAAGACGAATTAAGCACTGATAGAATGACACGTACACAGTTTCCAAACCACATCCATTCCCTCTAAATTGCCCCTTCCACACCTCCCCTTTCTTCTTCATTCACTTGCCATACCCCACACTCATCCCCCCATTCAAGGTACTTCGGCGCCTCTCCAATTTCACTGTAAGCAGCTCACAATTGCTTATAGAATTATGATAATTGCTTGGTGTCTTTGGATTTGTTGGTAGATTTTTAGTTCAAATTGGTTGTCTGTTACTGTTTTGTCGGTGATAAGGAGGTAGGGGAATTATTTTGTTTGAGAAGAGGATTATGCCTCGTGAGAACCCTTCAAGAGAGTTAATTTTGGCGACCCAAGTTAGGGATTTACGCATGTGCATATGCTCTTGCTGTGTCTTTTGTAAAGGCAAAAGCTTTTATATAGTACCCTTTTTCATATTAAAGTTTGTTCTAGAAATGGGCATCTATCAGCTGTTTACTTACAGAACAGGCACGCATACACAAAAGCCCAATCACAGTAATGAGTAATGTTACCATTTTCATGTGTATTCTTTATGTATGTGTTTGGACATTGAATTAGTCGATCTTAGCTTACTGTCTAGAAAGTTTTTATCCAAGATATGTCAGGGGGGTGGCTAAATCCACGCCCTTTTTTTTAAAATCCACACACTATGGTCTATAAAGGATATGTTAATTTTTGTTTGGTCGTAGTTTTGTACATTTGGGTTCGTCATTCTTTTAGCTAAGGTTGTGGTGTTAGTTGTGCAATTTAAATGAAATGGTTGATGAGTCAATACTTATTTCTGTCATCATTTATTGGGGGAACACAAAATACCAAATGCATCTCGTTACCTTTGCCTGATTGAAACATGTTTAGCCACCTCCTTGTGAATCAACAGGTTGAGCTGTTTGTGTGTACTACTGAATCTAAACATCATATAGGTGAGATTTTCCTTCAGTTATGAGCAGCCAACTTGTGGGGAAGCTAAGGGCTAAACTTTGATTGGTGAAGGAATGTTGAAAGGAATGACACCAAATTACGGGTCATCTGTGAAAATTCATTACTCATTTACTTTTTTAGTAAATGCATTCTTCCCTTTACATTTGCTAAAGGATCTAGGATTCACCATTTCTCGGATGTTGCTGTGAAGAGTATTTTAGTCCCTCCACCCATCTATAGGTCTTTTCTATTGACATCTTCTATTAGGTTGTGGGCCGTACTATTAAGGTTCCTTTTCCACTAACTCCCGTAATGGAAATTCAACCGTAGTATCAGGACCAGTGTCAATCCAATTTACTTGCCCTTAACGTCTAGAACCGTAGAAGGTACTCTTTTAGTACCAAAAACTTTGGTTAGCAAATCTTTCCAGTTTGCAGGAACCTTATGTAGGTGGGAAATGAATAAAAGTAGAAAAGAATTGTAGAATACTGCTGAAATCTTTTACAAGAAATGCAAATTAAGGTTAGGAATTGCAATACATGACGGTTTCTTGGGTCCTATGCGGTGTATTCTTATATTATTCTATATTTCCTGGTTAAGTTTTCATGCTAATGTTTGATCTCCATCTTGATTCTTGGGACTGGTTGACTCTGTTGTGCATAATATTTGGAACAATGTTTCGTATGTATTATCTATCCAAATTTACTCATATATGTACTATGTACAGACATCTGTTCCTGGTGACTGCACTGAGATGGCAGCATCATCTGCCTGCGTTGTGGGAAATGGTCTATCTACCCGTACTAGGAATACGTCTTTAAGCAAAGAATTCTATGTCAGGCATCTGTTTCGTTCTTCAAGTCTTCCATCACTAGGTAAGGCATCCAAAGCAGTCATTGTAAGAGCATCTGTGGATCAAAAGCAGCTGGATGGAAGAAGAGGCTTCCTAAAGTTGTTGCTTGGAAATGCGGGGCTTAGCATGACTGCATTGTTAGGTGGTGGAAATGCATATGCCGATGAGCAAGGGGTGTCTAACTCTAGGATGTCTTATTCTAGGTTTTTGGAATATTTGGATAAGGATAGGGTTACTAAAGTCGATTTGTTTGAGAACGGAACGATAGCCATTGTTGAGGCTGTTTCTCCCGAGTTGGGTAATCGGATTCAGAGGGTTCGAGTGCAACTGCCAGGACTTAGCCAGGAATTGCTTCAGAAGTTTAGGGAAAAGAACATTGACTTTGCTGCACACAATGCTCAAGAGGACTCCGGTTCTCTTTTGTTCAACTTGATTGGGAATCTAGCTTTCCCGCTAATCTTGATTGGTGGCCTGTTCCTTCTCTCAAGACGTTCCTCTGGAGGAATGGGTGGTCCTGGTGGGCCAGGTTTCCCGCTTCAATTTGGTCAATCAAAAGCTAAGTTCCAAATGGAACCAAACACTGGCGTGACCTTTGATGACGTTGCTGGAGTAGATGAAGCAAAGCAAGATTTCATGGAAGTTGTGGAGTTTTTGAAGAAGCCAGAGAGGTTCACAGCAGTTGGAGCTCGCATTCCCAAGGGGGTTCTTCTCATTGGTCCTCCAGGAACTGGGAAAACCCTGCTGGCCAAGGCGATAGCCGGTGAAGCAGGTGTGCCATTTTTCTCAATTTCCGGTTCCGAGTTTGTTGAGATGTTTGTGGGTGTTGGTGCCTCTCGAGTCCGTGATCTTTTCAAGAAGGCCAAGGAAAATGCTCCGTGTATTGTCTTTGTTGATGAAATTGATGCTGTTGGGCGACAAAGAGGTACTGGAATTGGAGGAGGGAATGATGAAAGGGAACAGACTCTTAACCAGCTTTTGACAGAAATGGATGGTTTTGAAGGAAACACTGGTATTATTGTTATTGCAGCAACTAACCGTGCAGATATTCTTGACTCTGCCTTGTTGAGGCCAGGAAGGTTTGATAGACAGGTAATTATCATTACTTATACAATTGCTCTTATTGTTGTGGAAGATACTGATTTTGAAGTTCTCGTGCAGGTTTCTGTTGATGTTCCAGATATTCGAGGAAGAACAGAGATCTTAAAGGTTCATGGCAGCAATAAAAAGTTCGATACGGACGTGTCCCTTGAGGTGATAGCCATGAGGACCCCTGGTTTCAGTGGAGCAGATCTTGCAAACCTTTTAAACGAGGCAGCTATATTGGCTGGTCGGCGTGGAAAGACAGGAATCTCATCCAAAGAGATTGATGATTCAATTGACAGAATAGTGGCTGGAATGGAAGGGACAGTTATGACAGATGGAAAAAGCAAAAGTCTGGTAGCATACCATGAAGTTGGCCATGCCATTTGTGGGTACGTGCAAAATTACAGTGGCCCTTGTTATATGTTTCATAAATTACATATATGATATAACTGACTACTATATAAAACAGACTTATTGTTAAAGATGCTAGAATTTAGTCATCTAATTAGGAAAAAGTTCTGCTGTATGAAATTCTAGATTACATAGACTGTGATGTCGGTTTCAGTGTCTGTATCCTAATAGGATTGATCGAAAGTCCAAATTCATTGACATGGATGAAACAAAGCATAGTTTCTGAGTTTCCATTATGATTCTAGTGAAAAAGGTCTTCTGCACAATGCAGAGTGATCAAAATTGGCTATTTACTGCTTTAGAAGATTGAAGACATCACAGAACTGTCGTAGTTGCATCATCATCATTTTCCTCTAGTTCGGCTTTGTTTTCATAGGCGCAATTGTTTGTACAAAGCATTGAGTTGTGGTTTGACACGTTTATATGTCTCTTTGTAGAGGTACTTGGTTTGAAACAGAGCAGTGTAGGTAATACAGATCAAATCCCGCAATTTTACTGAAAAGCTCAAAAAGAAAATGGCCAACATACTTTAAAGCAAAACTTGGATAATGGATATCTAGCTCCTCTTGAGACTGATTCTTGGATCATAGTTTAGAATGTATGAACACAGACACCTCATGTCGCCGAGGTTCTCAGTGTTGGACACTTAATGACACTGGCACCTCTCAGATACCTCCAGCCACATATTGGACAAATCTGTAAGTTGCCCGATTATTGATTATTTGTTTACTTGTAGCACGCATATCAGATACCTCTAGAAAGGTTTAAACACCTTTGAGAAAAACGCAATAATGTATCTTATTTCGATGGTCATTTAAAAACCATTAGTGTACAATTTTCTTCTTTTTTTTTATTTTTTTTTTCTGCTTATACTTTCTGTTGAAGCTTCTTTGATGGTTTTCTTTATGCTGCTTCTCCTTTCTTAAAATTTAATTGCTGCAATAATGTACCAGAAAAAGAAGCGTACTGCAGCAACCATAATATGTATCTTTAAATTGCTATAAATTGATTGAATTTAGGTAATATCTAAAACTATACACTTTTGGATGCATATATGTGTAAAATAATATCTGTAAGATAGCGTGTCCTGCTGTGTCTGAAATTGATCTTTTGGAAATGCAACTGGTGTCCTAATTGCCAATAACATAATGTTTGAAAGGGTCATGATATATGACGTTCAGTATATGGCCCTTCCTTCACAAGGGCAGTAGACGCCCTCTTATTGCTTACTCTTTGCTGAGTGAATGTTCGGATATATTCGATGTATAGAGTATATTTTCTTTTGGTAAGCGTATCAAATACATTTTCTTGCATCATTTGCAATGATGTTCGTTCAACATGCCTTAGAAGAGGGCGGACCTACACTAGGCCCAGCTAAGAAGCACGGACTCGGGTGTGGGTGCGGATACGACACGGGTGTGAATACGCAGATACGACATTTTTAAAAATTTTAGAATACGGGTGCGGCGGGGATAGGGCGTATTTTATAAATATTTTTTTAATTATATATGCTTAGTATTTAATTTTTAAACAATTTAAATCTTAATAATCATAATATATGTGTTTGATATATGTGAAAAGATATTAATATTCTAACCAAAGTAGTGAGTTTTTAAGTTTAATGGATTCTTTTGTAAATTTTAAAGCTTTCGACCAAATTAGTTAAGTTTAATGGGTTGTTCTATAAATATTAAAATTTTAAAACTGAACATAATAAAGCTTTTATGTAGTATCACTTCTATTTCTATGAAATAGTGGGGTTGATTTATATAATAACTTAACATTGGGGTCCTTACATATTATAACAAAACTAATGTCCTTAAATAATATGTAAATAATATAACATAATAGCAAAGAAAAGTCAGAAGAAGAAGAAGAGAAGAAGCACATCGAAGCAGTAGCGACTCTGAAGCAGGCGCAAGGCGCTCGCCGCTGCCGCAGTGGGTCGCCGGGACTCGGCGCACGGGGACGCCGCAGTGGGTCGCTGGTAAGTCCCCTCCTCCTCCTCCTTCTTCGTCTCCTTCTTCTTCTTCTTTCCGGTGTCTCCTCTCAGATTTCCGGTAGCCGCCGGAGTTCCCCATGGTCGCCGGTGGTGACAGATCTGAGCCGATACGCACCCGGGATTTAAGAAATTAAAAAAATAGAAAAAAATGGTGGACACACACCTGACACGCACCGGTGCCGCACCCGAGGCGCACCTGCACCCGACGCGTATCCGGTGCCGGTGCTTCACCCTAAGTGCCGCACCGGTGCTTCATAGAGGCCCAGTGTAGGCGAATGAGTAAGTCACAGCCCAGTTTTCCCCTATAGAGTTAGAGGTCAACTAGTCAAGCTAGGGTCCATTGGGTTTGTATTTATGAGTGGGCTATGACCGAAGTCCTATAACCATGTTCCTCAGGCTTCTCAATTTAACAAAAGGAAAAAAAGGCTCAAATCAAAAAGTACAAAAATCAACATCTGAGAACAAAATTCCGAGCCGTTACGATAAAGAAGAGAAGAAAAATGAAGTGCCAGGTCTCTCTCTCTCTCTCTCTCTCTCTCTCTCTCTCTCTCTCTCTCTCTCACACACACACACACACACACACACACTTATATCCTGCATCTTTCTCGACATTAGTCCTACTTCTCGTCCTCTTCTGCTGCTATTTTTCTTCTCTGTATATTGACAATCAAGAGTTGTCTCAGTTCGCCTCTTTGTTCTCAGCTTCTTACTATATTCTCAAACAGGGCGTTGTATATATTAGGTGTTTGTAAATAGATTCTTTGGGAGTTTTAATTTCATGGTTGTTTTTAGGTGGTGTGATATTCAATTAAAAATGTGTGACCCTCTTGTGAAGTACCATCTCTCTTTTGTGCTTAAAATTTGCCATTCTAGTTGTTTGGACATAGAGTTGGAAGATGTCAATACAGATGAGCTCAGTAATCGGCTTAGTTTAGTCGTCACTCTTCATGTATTGTTTTAGCGCCTCCACTAAACACGCTCTTGCTTATAATCATATGTTATGACTTAATAGTATTTGCCCCTGGCGGGTAATCCTGGGTCCTCCAGTGTACCTAGCTTGTGTAATCAGCTAGTTAACTGAAGAACTGGCTCCTAACACCAGTAGTTATATGACTTTCGCTGATGCAATTGCTTGTTCCTGGTGATGCAGAACTCTTACTCCAGGGCACGATCCCGTTCAGAAGGTCACCCTAGTCCCACGTGGTCAGGCACGAGGTTTGACCTGGTTCATTCCTGCAGATGACCCGACCTTGATCTCCAGGCAGCAACTCTTTGCTAGAATTGTTGGTGGACTTGGTGGAAGAGCTGCTGAGGAAGTGATCTTTGGTGAGCCAGAGGTAACCACCGGTGCAGCTGGGGATTTACAACAGATTACTGGTTTAGCCAAACAGGTAAATAATCAATTTGTGCTCTTCTTGTGAAGCAAGGTTTTTGAGTTGAGTGCAGTTGCTTCATACCTGGAATATTATTGGAGACTCCTATCAAGAACATGTTGGATATTAATTAAGTGGAATTGATCCAAGTGTAAGACAATTTGGGACAAAAATGATATTTAAAAATAGTAACCCCTGATTGAAAGAAACTTCTCTTCGCCTCTTTCAGCCAGTAGCTCGGGAATATCCTCCTTTCCTTTTTATCTTCCCTGTTATAGTTTGACTAGTTTCAGCGGGACTAAATTGAAATATTCCATTTGCAGATGGTGGTTACATTTGGCATGTCTGAAATTGGTCCATGGTCGCTTATGGACTCATCTGCTCAAAGCAATGATGTCATCATGAGAATGATGGCGAGGAACTCAATGTCAGAAAAACTCGCTGAGGACATTGATGGTGCCATCAAGAGGCTTTCAGATAGTGCGTATGAGATTGCGTTGAGCCAGATACGAAGCAACCGCGAAGCAATTGATAAGATAGTGGAGGTTCTTATTGAGAAGGAGACGATGACTGGAGATGAGTTCCGTGCAATCCTTTCCGAATTTGTTGAAATTCCTGCAGAAAATCGGGTAGCTCCTACAGTACCCACCCCAGTCGCTGTATAATACTCACCATGATACACCGTAACATGTATTTTTCACATTTTCAATGTATAATCTTGTACTTCATTTGTGTAAAGATACCACTGATTTAAATTGGAGTGCCAAGTTATATCTATGCATATGCTTCTTGTAATCAATGAACACAACATACACTCTGGCAAGTTTGACCAAGAAGTAATCTGGTTGGTCATTTTGAGTTTGGGGGGAATGTTGGTGCACTGTTCTATGGGTCAGGAAACTTGTTTCACTGTCGCAATCTGCACATAAACTTGCACCTTCAGATCCCGCTCCCGCAATTTCTTCAGCATCGCCGCCAGCTGCAACGGCTCCTTTGCCTCCGTAATCATAAGCGGGGTCGAATCAGAATTTCTCCAAGTAGAGGTTCACTGGTCTCCTCTGCCTCTGTCATCATAAGCCGGGTCGAACGAGAAATTCTACAAGAAAAGGTTCCAAGCGTTTCAGTTTCACCAGTCTCTCTCGAACGGTCCTCCTCCTCGTTGCAATGGCGACATGTATTCGAAACTTCGGTACATTGGTGGAAGGATCAAAACTAAGGAAATAATCCATCCAATTAACCTCTTAGTGCCCGTTGCTCTACCACAAGTCGTGCTTACGGTTGTAGGCGGAAGATCCACGCTCTCTCTTGCGCTGGGGTTCCACAAGCGGTTATTGTATGAAAACAAGCCATCACCGATTGTATAGAGTAAACATCGGGACAAGGCAGCGTTGCTAGGCCAATAGGCGACCGTCCTTCTGGATCCATGGCGTAGACGTGAAGATCGACATTATCTCGTGCATAAGCAAGTATGTTTACGCCTCCTGGGCGAGTGCTGGAGCTCCCAGTTGAGAGTGCTTTGCAAGCAGGTTGAATTGCCGGTTTATTGAACAATGGTGAGAGAGAACGCTAAAGTATAAGGGATATCGACTATAGAATGCGCGACTCACTTGATTGTCGTTTTAAGATCTTACTCCTTACAGCAGTGTTACTCTTCTACTGACTTAAAAAAGGACTTATTTGATTCATCCCGAATGAGTCGTGAATAAAATAAATATGTATATATAACATATATTTATTTGATTATGCCTTTTAAAGGAAGTATTGTAATAAAGTTGACGTGTAGATATGACCAATTATAGTTACTGTCATTACCTATAATATTTGGCGTTACCCTTCATCATTTTGCACGAAACCTTCTTTTAAAAAACAAGGGACACAGAGATCCAAATATTTGACAAATGAGACATGGTCTTGATCTTTCTCCATCGATTTATACTAAGAGGTGTCTTTACAGAAAGTGCCACTTGAGGCCTTTCATCAGTATTTGTAGCATCTTGAGCAACTAGCGGCTCAAGTGTCTGAATTCCATAAAAAAAAAAAAAAGATCCGAGATGGTGGGATACGCTGACCCATTTCCTGGGTATCATGGCTGGATGGATTTGTTTTGAATAGTAACGACTATTTATTTAATTTAAAGAGTTTTGGACAATGATCCATTGTCGTCCAGCGGTTAGGATATCTGGCTTTCACCCAGGAGACCCGGGTTCGATTCCCGGCAATGGAATTCTCTGTTTTTTAATTTGTTTCAACTTTTCTGCGAACTTTTTCTACAAACTTGCGAGGTGTATATTTTTAATTTGAAAAAAGCTTTAATGTTTCATTGACCTAAGATTGTAGGTAAATGACTATTTTCATCCTTATATTGTACGTATTTTGACTAACTTTGGTCGCTAAAAATGTGTATCAGCTCCTTACATGAGTTTTTTTTTTACTATTTTTATTGCTAAAAATATATTTCAAGGTCGAATGTTGACCTCATGGAGGCAAACAAAAAAGTCAACTTATTATATACTATGAGGTAGAAGTAGAGCATATCCACAAGGCAATCATGCGCTATTAGAAGTAATAATGATCAAAATGGGGTTGTACTAAAATCAAAATGGAAACAAGTTGCAATCTTGGCACCTCCGGTGTATACCGATTTTTCCCTACAACACGGAGTTAAGAACTTGAAGTTAAAAAAAAAATCAAAATCAAAATCAAAATATAAGATGTGGAACATCTTAACATATTGCCAATGCCTCACTGGTTCGAGATTGCCCAGAAATTTCACTACCAGTAACTTCCCTCATAGAAGGTAGGCTGCTGTAGAGACCTGGAATGTGTGAGAAAGATGAGCACAATTAGCCGAACCGACAATCGAAGCTAACTTCAGCTTGTCATAGACAAGAAGGTGCCTCCTTTTAAAAAAGTAAACGCTGAAAGTGCATCGTATTTGGCCGAAAGCAAACAAACAGTCGCGAGAACCGATTGATGAAACAAAATGGTGTGGTTATTTGCCAGTACTGGAGTTTAGAAATAAGTAATTACTTGCTTGATTCTTGTTAAGCACTGAAACGATCACAATGATCGAAGCTCGAATGCTCGACGTATGAATCATTTCGAATGGTAAATGGAAATTGCCCCCCAAGAATCACACACGTCTCTGTTTAAGCTCAGTTTGAGCGAATCCTGTTATTACTAAGTTTGATAACATTGTTGGGTATATTATCTAACCGTTTAAGTTTTTAAAGTCATTGATACCTTAACATATTAGTCACGGATCACATCACTAGCGGGTAATCCCCTTCCTTTAACGATCACAATACTGGTGTAGTTGTTGTTGTTCTTATTTGAAAGTAATTCTGATGATGCCTCTTCAGAGCTTCTTAGCAAGGGTTTCCTCCATAGTTTCTCACTTTCTAGAGAAGCAAAACATTATCTGAAGGTGTGTTTAACAAACTTTTGCTGTCATAAAGTGAACTTGTAATGTAATTTTGTTGTTGGCTACCAATACATCTTTGTTTTCAATAAATTGGTTGGTGTACAATCTGGAGAAAACTTGGAGGAATAGACCAGTATATGGGATGGAAAATCAGATTTTGCTAACTGCTAATCTTTGTAACACTTAGAAAAATTTTATATATAAAAAAGATCTGGACCGTCCATCTCTCGACGTGGACGACCTCAGATGGGCTGGAAAAAGTGGACTTTTCCAGGGCTGGGTATGGATCACTCCCATATATACACTAGCAAAAACCTCATGCCATGTACGAGAGCATATTCATCTTTACTGACCTTTAACCAAGCTAAATTGTAGAATAATTATATACAAAAGTACTTACAAATATGCAAACGTATAAGCAAAGTATATGCAATGCTCAGCTAGTTAAAATGTACAAAAATTGTAGCAAAACCTTGTCCAGGATCATACCAGGATCATATTTTTCTTATGATAACTTTCGAACTACATGGCCATCTACAAAATCTTCTTCTCGGCATTCTTGCTGAATATTGTTAAGTCATATTAGTATTGTAAGTCATACTAGGAGATGTATTCAACAAATGCCAGTCGTGTATAAAATTTTTCATATTTCTCTGTCTACTCACACTTCTTGCTGATCACCATGAAACATTTTCAGTGTATGCAAACATTCTTCCTTCTAATTCAGCCTTAGCACCCATGCTACACAAGTAGGATATGCTTTTTCATACGCATTTGTTGTTGCGTAAACTGTAAATGAATATAGCTCATGTAATATCCCACATCGGATGCGGAATAGTATGAGATGACCATTATAAGACCTTGTCAAGGAACTCATTAGTACCTACTTGGCTAGCCCTTTTGAGGGAGGCAATGCCTTGTGGTGGGGCCGTGGACTGGGTCGTTACATATGGTATCAGAGCCGACTCTCGAAAGCTCGGACTGGAATATCCAGTAGAGTTGTCGATGGTTGGGGAAACGAAGGCAAGCCCGGGTATATCCCACATCAAGAGGATGGTTGGAGCAACGAAGAGTGAGCCCGGTATATCCCACATTGGCTAGAGAAGAAGATTCTGGGTTATGTGTGAGCGAGTCTTAGCGAGGATGCTAAGGTATAAGGAGGGGAGATTGTAATATCCCACATCGGATGTGGAATAGTATGAGATGACCCTTATAAGACCTTGTCAAGGAACTCATAAGTACCTACTTGGCTAGCTCTTTTGAGGGAGGCAATGCCCTGTAGTGGGGCCGTGGACCGGGTCGTTACATCTCATCCTTGCACAACACCACGTATTGTTGTAACATGTCATCTCTGTAATCCTTCAACCACTACGATATAAAACACAAACGGTAGTGAAGCTAAAATATGAAGGTGTGTAAGTATAAAATGCATATGTTGCTTCAAGTTTCTTAATTGCGATGCTAAACACTGTAAAATATACTCCACTTGCTTATCTAAGAAAACTAGTTGATTACTGTCACTTGAATCATATACCATAATGTGAAGTTCGTATTCTTTTTAACAACAAAAAGAACAATTACCCATTTAGTATATCAAGATGCGTACAGTTAATACTCATTAATTGATCATATATGCATGGACACAATACATCAATCCATCATCCTTGTACTTCACCTTGTTCTGGCATGTTACACACGAAACGTACCAAAGATTTTTCATGTCAATAAAGGGGGTTCCGTTGGTCAAGGACGACAGATCACGCTGTCATCCTTGAGCAATGAAATGTGTCAATTTAAGGTTCCGTTTGACAGGGCTTTTTTTCTGTTTTGGAAACTAAAAAAATAGTTGCGTTTGGTAACCATTTTTCTTTTTTTTTCTTCAGTTTAAAAAATCAGTTTTTAAATCAAGGCTGTTTTTGAAAACTCAAAAAATGAGTTTCGGTTTTCAGTTTTGATTTTTTTAGACCACCACCACCACCCTTCCATCGCCGGCCGTTGTCAACCACCTCAGGCGACTGCAGGCGGCCACCTCCGGCGACGGCAGCCACCAGCCACCGCCACGCCCCATCTCAAAAAAAAAACACAAAATGAAAACTGGGTTATCAAACACTCACTTATTTTTGTAAAAAAAATTAGGGCTAATTACACCTATGTCCCTGAGGTTAGGGGGTAATTACAGTCAAGGACACAAAGTTTCAAAATGTAACATTCCGTGACCAAACGTGTTTCAAATGTATCAGTCGTGTCCATCCGTCAGGGTTCCGTCCAAAAAGTGTATTTTGTTGCTGATGTCATCCATGCGTATTTTCTAAATGTCAATACTACCCTTATACCACATATTTACATATACACTGTATAAAAATTAAAAACTCTAATTTACAAAATTAGGGTTTTAAACCTAATACCAAATTAGTGTTTCAAAACCTAATTTTCTTTAAAACCTTGAAATTAAGAGGATTCCAAATCCTGATTTAAAAGATAGGGTTTTAAAATCCAACCCTAATTTGAAAATTAGGGTTTGAAACCTTCAAATTAGGGTTTTAAAACCCTAATTTTCAAATTAGGGTTGGGAAACTTAATTTGGTCTCAGATCTGAACCCCATGCCGTCGGCAACCCCGGTCCCCTCCTTCGACCCATGTCGCCGGTAACCCAAGCCCCCTCATTCGCCCCACGCTGTTGACAGCCCAAGCCCCTTCCCTCATCTCAGTCCACATCGGCAGCCCCCTCCCTTATGATCGCCGCGATTTTTGCCAGGTTACAGATGCGACGAGATTTCATCTCGCGATCTTCAAGATGCGACCGGAGAGATTGATGTCCAATCGTAGAACTGCTAGTGCTTATCCAGCTGGGTGATGGGGTGGAGGAGTCAGGCGGAGCTCGGGCTGACGGGGTGGAGGAGTTTCAGTCGAACGAGACAGATCTCCCTCTTGCTCTCATCCTTGCCAGATCTGTTCTTGGCCGTTTGATTGGGCGAGGTAGGCGACACCAACGGCGATAAGAGAGGCATCACGATTTCCAGTCCATCGAAGGGCTGATCTTCACACCTGCTAGGCGATGATTTCAAAGCCGATAAAGAATAAGCAAGAGATGCCATATCGGAGATTCTTCAACAATTTGGGGGACGGGGGGTGACCGGGGGGTGGGGGGGTGACCGGGGGAGGGAGGGCTAGGGGGACCGCGAAGGGCAGGGGTGTGGGTGGCGGCGAAGTGGATGGGGAAAGGGTGGGGGAAGAGAGAGAGAGAAATTTTTTTTTAGGGTTTTTCTTTTCTAAAAAGAGACAATGGCATTTTAAAAATAACTTTCTAACATAAGGGCAATGAAGTCATTTTGTTAAAACCGTTAGAATTTTTAGGGTTCCGTTTGTCAACGGACATAAGTGTTACATTTTGAAACTTTGTGTCCTCGCGTGTAATTACCCCCAAACCTCAGGGACATAGGTGTAATTAGCCCAAAAAATTAAATAAATAAACTGCTCTTTAATTTATTTTTTTTGGAAACTGAAAAAAAAAAAGTGTTGTCAAACAGAGCAAGTAAATTACAATACATTATCCTTGGTGTCAAATCACATATACGCACTCTTTTTCGGTTTGAAACCATCAATGAGCATGTTACATCTAAGCCATTTGTTCTATTCTAGTAGACGAACTATTTTTCACTTCATCTTCACTAAACCTATCACACCGCATTCATCATATTCTTCATAAATATAGTTAAAATATGAACTAAATTCACTAAGTAACAATCACATAAAGTTGTTACCTAACTTGTTGATTGAGCCGCTAATTTCATATTCGATGTTTATATATAATTTGTTGAAGCTGCTAGACTGATAGACTTAATCCTGCATATGTGATGTATGTTCGTGTTGTTTAACATCCCTAATTTATATAAGATTAAAACTAAATATGCATCTACCTTTGTACTCCTTAACATATACACTAGTAGTAATCAGTGTGATGTTCTTTTCCACATTCTTAAACAAATTCCTTTTGTTAAGAGTCGCAAGTCTGCCCCAGAGAGTAAGCCTTACCGCAGTGATACTTTATAAAAAAAATTATTTAAGACAAACTTAGTTCAGTAGATAATATAATACTTGGATAAGATTTAAAATCTAACCACTTATTAAAAGCAACGTAAGTAGTATAATGAATGAACATTGGATCAATCAACACAATATCTCTCTTTAGTTTATCTTTACATTGTATAATCTGGCATTCCGTGACATATACCACCAAAACAATAGCATCAACAATTATAGACACTTGTGTTAGTATTTTTTTTATTTCCGAGGATACGATGTAGTACTGAAAAATCATGAACAATGAAGCTTCACAGGGTCTTTCTGTCCAGGTGATCATTGCAAGGTATCTATCAAGGTATGATCCTGCTTAACACTATATTAGGTACTTTGACTAAGAAAAACTTGTAAAGTGTTGTATTGTGTCACCATTGTAAAAAAAAAGTGCCCAACAGTGATGTCCTCCAAAAAAATAGCTAATACCGATGAGGTACCAAGTTGTACCTCGAATTAGAGGGACATATCTGAACTCCTTTCAGACAATAAACTTTTCCCTCATTCAATTGCTCATAAAAATAATTATCTTCGCTTGTAGCTACCATCCCTTGCATAGCATCACCCTGATGAATTAATGTGTGATTATTTTATTGCAAAAAACTATTAAACACATTACTTTAATGATGTTCGCATCTTTGTCAACAAATAACAACTTGAAGTTCTTGTAGGGCTTATTTCTTCGGTCTTACCCATGAAAAATAATCATCTCGACCAGTCGAGCCTTCATGTTCCATTTTGATTCGAGCAAATTCAGAATTGCAAAAGGTGTATATATATTTAGCCTTCAGCCTGCAATTTCCTTTCCAAAATGATTTAGAACATAAAATGAGACATTATCATTAGTATCGGTAACATAAACGCACAGAAAAAACGTAATGAAAGAAATAGCCAAACATGTTATTAAAAAGCTAAGTATTGTATTATTTACAACATAAATCATCAGGGCATGCTATTATATTTAGCAAAGTTCATTAAGAAGCTTAGTTGACATACACATATACAGCCGACCAATTTGGTAAAGAAAGAAATACATCACAAAAAGTTGTGATGTTACATTAAGAACTTCATTCTACACTATGTTTTTTGCGTAATCCAACGTCATGTCATCCTCATTGGCTATTAGGATCTTTACTACAGGCTCCATCGTACATGATACATGCCAAAAAGCTACTCATAAGAGAATATAAGGTTTAGAGGATACACACCAACACTCTTAAACGTCCTGCCCTTGAGTTTTGTAAAGTTCTCGCAAATGCCACTTTCAATAGAAATTGTCTCCTCAGTGGAAGAGATGTTTGTTCAGGGTAGGTGATAAATTAGTACACGGGATTAGAATGGTGTCTCCACAGTGTGGACTTGTAATGACTTGCAACTTCATGACTCTATCGGCCATTTTTCAACTATGAGTCGAGTGCCATTACACAAACCTATGGACTGGTTGAGATTTCGCAGAAGTTTCATTGGAGTACCTTATTTATGTTCTAACAAATGGCCTGATAGTCCTGGAAAAGAGATTGTCTGTAATACTTCTGGTTGATTTAAGTTTTGTTCCAAGTCAGTGGTCTCACTCTCACACAATGTATTAGCACTTAGATATATTCTACTTTCTACAAGAATCATATGTGCCATTCAGTTCATCTACATTGGCATTTTTCAGTGTAAGGATACTATGCTCTTTTAATAATTACCATCACAATACCTTGATCCAAAGTCTGATAAGTTGCACTTATTAGTTGCTGTATTGCATTTTGAATCAAAAAATTTGTCAGGATGCGTATCTAATTTGTTTCACTTCCATCGCAGAAAGATGTTCCCGCATTTTTCCATCACCTATCTTTATCACCCAATCGGTAGTTAACTCATTCGGAGAGTCCTTGCAGTGCGCCTGTCTCATGGAACGCATATTTGTTCATAGATGCATTACACGATAATGGTTCCAAATACTTGATTCGAGCAAGGATGCTGCCACTGCAGCTTGACATCCACCTATTACAACGTTTGTCTAGATCATCTCCATGTACAACTAACTTTCTACCAAAAATACACTCGCTCGGGCATGACTCGCTTCCCTATTGAATGTCTTTTAAAGTACGATCAACCGCCTTAAACTAGTAATGATGCAACATTGGTGCCTCGTCTCATATGACAAATGATTCTTCCCTTATTAAACCTGCAAGATCACTTTAACAATTTATTGCATAACATGAGAATTTACCAAGAGTCGGTGAAACTTTGAAGAGGCCGTGCACAATTTTTCCATTTGGCAGCAGTAGCGTAGCAACCCAGATGATGCAACTGAGAGAACAACTTTTTTCTCTTGCCCCATCTTCGCAATAAGGGTTCTTCACAAACGTGCCTTCCTGGTTTCACCACTACAAGGGACAATGAATAACCCACTTATTTTGTCTCCATATGCCTCTATTTCTGCATCAAGACTGAGTGTTAAGTAGGAAATGGTGTCTCATATAGGTTGCCTTCTAGGGGTGAGCATCAACCGTTCAAACTAATCCGAACGGCTCAACTGAACCAATCCAATCTGAACCATCCAAAGATCTAATGGTTTGGTTTCACATTTTTCAAACCGACCTCTGTTCGATTCGGTTCACAGTTCACTTTTTTGAAACCAATCATAAACAGAACCGAACTGACCTACAATATACTAATATATTTTTAGTTACATTCATTGATAATTTTTATATACATAGTACTAAGAAAATATAAATAAACAAAACCTTATAGAAAAGAAAATAGTGAAAGCAGTTATAACACAAAAAGTTTAGTTACAGATATGTCTTGTATATCTTTTTATTCATTCCTATAACATATGTCTTGAATAATAGTTAAACTATAAAATAATATGAGTAGTTAGTTATTTAATGTAACGACATTATGTTCAATTTAGAAGAAAACTATAACTTGAAATTTTAATAACATTTGGATTCAATAATAGGTTTACATGGACAACTTTTTAAAATGGGCACAAACTGATCCGTTAAAACAGCTAAACCGAACCTTCCAAATCGATGGTGTTTGATTCGGTTCGGTTCAAGACTTTTCAAACCAAGGGATAATGGCTTGGTTTGCGGTTTGAACTCCAAACCGAATCGCGCTCAACCCTATTGCCTTCTTCCAGGCTATCATGATCAAGTGCTTCCGTGATAAGTTTGTTCATTGCTAAGTTAAAAGCTTGTGCATCAGGCATGGGCATAGGTGGAAACTCTCTGAGGGATCTACCATTTTTGTTTAATACATAGTCAATCCCCACCGGTCCTAACTTTTTTGTTCTTTGTCTCCAACATGAATGCTGATGTCTTGTATTTCACGCCTTATACTAAAGACCAAATCATCTGTGAGACCTTCGTAGTGGTTCTCCCAAAGCTCAACTAAATTTTTAACCTGAAAAAAATATTAATACTGTATAATACAAGTTACGAAGGTTTCTTGTAGATGTCCATGTTGCTACCTAGACAATGCATCTTACCACTCGTTATCATCATCATCTAACAGCCCAATTTTTTAGTTGATTTGCACATAGGATGGAAGATCCCATTAACAATTGTGATATGATCGCAATCCTTACAACCTTGGACATTGTGCAATAGCATTCTAAGGTAGTAGCGTTCACCGCAGTTTGGGTGTGCATAAGGAAGCCTTCCAATCCAGAGTTTATCTTTCCTTTTTTCTTTTGCCATCTGTTTTCCATGTCCACTCTGATGGAAAATCGACGAAGGTCAAAGCCTTGCCTCTGAATATCTTTCGTTAGCTTCAAACTACTTTGTCAACATAGTATCATGTACGTCTGATTTATTGAAAACTTGGTAAAGATGACCGTTAGCATCAAATATCATAGGTTGTTAGTTTGGAAGATGATATTGAAGGTGCATGACAGACGGGTTTGTTTTTGTAGCTCACACTCAAATATCCTCTAACATACCTCAATTGCTGAGACATAATGACAATCTAAATAATCTTTTACCTTATCTATAATGCTACCATTTCATCATCGTCCATCAATTTGAATGGTAGCATTATCTTGAATGAGCACTTGTTGCACGGTCATGACCTTTAATAACATATTTATATAAATACGTCACCACCTTGTCCTGCACACAATGCTCAACATTTATATGTGCGTCAAAACACACAATTTAATCATGATTGTATGGATGACCCATGTATTTTCTACCGTGTATCCATTTATTACAACATTTTCCCTTCATTTCTATGCCTCTAAGATACAAATTTATTTTTGTTTATCGTCATCTCGTTGCAAAATCTCTTTGGGTAGTTCTTGGAGCATTTTTCTTTCACCATGCCTGGAATATTTGGATTGGCAGCGTCACAAGGGCCATATACTCTAACAAGAGTATCATATGCCAATGAGTCAGTATCTTTATCAGGTAATTTAACACACATGATATCGTCAATATCTCTACAGAAAGTGGCTTTTCTTCTCGAGTTAAAGTAAGTTTTACATGCGAATATGGAGTCCACGTTATTGAATCTCTCTGACAGAAGTATTTGTTTACACGTGCAAAGTCGCGTCAATATATGCATTTTATATATTGCGTACATCCCAAAAACAGTGAAATAGAGGATTGTGGGTTTACAATACCTACAGTTAATGTCCCAAATACCATTTTCTTCTTCAAATGATCCATTAGTTGCTTTCATTTTTTTCTAAAAATTCTTGCAACTATATTAGGTCTATCTCTTGCATGCTGATCCTTTATCTGTCCAAGGTTCTGCTGTACGTTTTGCCGATAAAAATTGGTTGTAAATGTAATGAGAAGATCTGGATTTCCATAGAGTTCTGCATATTACCATCAGATCTTGGTAACGTTGCACCATGTTTCGCGGTCCACTGTAGAAAGAAGATAAAACAAATTTCTATCCTATGGCAGCTACTTTAACATCTCCAGCTACAATAGCATCCTCTAAACCCTGATATAAGTCAGCCCACAACTCCTTCTGATGGGTTCTAATGTGGAATAATTTGTTTTGTTCAACTATAGCACAACAATCAACAACAAATTTCTGAAACAATCGTCCCCTATCGAAGAAGTGTCTTGCCTTCAGCTTTTCTTTGTTGTAGTCGAAAAGCATCATCGACACCCACTCTCTTTTGGTACTTATTTCAGAATTTCACTGTATACTGGTACATAAACCATAAGTGCCATATGAAAATAATAACAGGTATCGCAAAGGTATATAGGACAGATGTGCTTCGTTGATGCACCTCAACATCCCATCGCTCTTGTAAACGACCATACCGATCCATTATCGTCACCTATAATTAATGCTACAACGTCTGCAGCTGTAGACATCACATACTGTCTTTCACCTCTTGAGTGTAAGAGCCAAAAATGCAAATTTGATCCATTCTAAAGACGCATCACATCTCGAACACATTGAAACATTTTGAAGTATGGATTAATCTCATTAAACAATGTTTGTAGTTCATGCAACGTGAATTCATTGACTCTTGAATTGTTAACACCTCTATTATTTCCTACATTCAACAATTATGTAGTTCATGTTTCGTGTCACAAATATAGAGTTGAGCAAATTTATATCTTTGACCATCTGGTTAAAGCAGTGATTCGATCCAACGATAGTTTGCACTGCTAATTCAAAATGCGTATAATCCCCCTCAATCTAAAATTGAGTGATATGTTTTTCTCCTATTGATGTGAATGACAACATAGAAATGTACAAGGAAAGAAGATCCCAGTCGAATCTAAATCCATATGTACTAGTTAAAACCCGTGCTATGCACGAGAAAAGTTAATCATGTACTAATTTTTTTATCAAATTACATTACAAAACAATATCATAATAAAATAGTAAAAGTACTCAAACCTAAAAGCAAAATATATACAATGCTGAGCTAGGTAACGTGTACAAAAAGTGTAGCAAAGCTTAGTTCCTCGTCATTTTCAAATTTCCTTTCCTAACTCATGAACTACATGTCCTTGTGCGACATCTTCTTCTCAGCATTCCTGCTCAACATCGTAGGTCTAATTAGTAGATGTCCTAGATAAATGCTAGTCATGTATGAAATGACGTTATAATGTTTCTACTTCTACTTAAGCGTGTTGCTTCTCATGAATCCTTTCCCATGCATGCACACATTCTTCCTCCTAATTCAACTTTAGGACCCATGCTACACATGTCGGATATGCATTTTCATAAGTGTTTCTCGATGCACAGACTTTGAATGAATACATCTCGTCCTTCCGCAACTCCACGTACTCTTATAACATGTCATCTCCATAATTCTACAACCACTAAATTATTAAACATAGCAGATCTCCGTTAAGTTAAAATACGGAGGATGTGTTAGTATTAAATGCACTTGGTGCTTCAAGTTTCGTAGTTGAGATGCTGGACCTGTAGAATATACTCGGCTTGCTAGTTTAAGAGAATAAGTTGCGTACTTCCGCTTGAATGAGACACTGTAATGTGCAGTTTGTACCTGTTTCAAAAACACCAACAACAATTACTCATATAATATATTAACGTACGTACTGTTAATACCCAGTGTCTAAAACATACAACGGATAACTTGTACTTCTTTTCAGCTGCAGGTACAAGATATCGCTTTACCATCGTGGTACTCTACCTTGTTCAGACATGCCACACACAAATCATACCAAAGATTCTCCACGTCAATAAACTTGATATGTGATGTTATGCGAAAGTGTTTGACTTACATAATTATATTTTTCCATTAGTAACCATTGGAAATTGAAAAATGAAATGTGCCAACTTTAGTAAATTGCATTACATTTGTCCTTGGTGCCAAATCCTGTATGCGCACTCTCTTTGAGTTTGAAATCATTAGTGAGTGTGCTACAGATAAGCCATTTGTTCTATTCCAGTGTACTAATTGTTTTGCCCATTGATCTTTACCGAACCTAGCACACCGCATTCATTATGCCACTGATATGTGTAACTAAAATAAGCAATAAATTCAATAAAGAAAATATCACGTAAACCAAAAAAAATTTCTACCACTTGTTGAGTCACTAGCTTCATGTTTGATGTTGATATATACAGTTTGTTGAAGCTGCTAGACGATAGACTTAATCCTGCATATGTTCGAAGATTATAGTGCGCATTTTTAAATTCTAAATTTATGTTACGAGTAGAACTGAATATGCTTATACCTTCGTACTCTTTAACATACACACTCATAGTAATCAATGTAATGTCGTTCACCATATTCTAAAACACGTTCTCCCCCTCTACAGGTGCAAGTTTGCCTCAGAGACTAAGTCTTACTGCAATCGTACTTTTTATTTTCAAGACAAAGTTAGGTTAGAAGATGTCATGGAACTCTATGGGATTCACAAAATAAACAACTTAATAAAAATTAAGAGGAGCAATGTAAGGAACGAACCTCGGGTCAATGAGTACAATATCTCTCTTTGGTGTATCATCGCGTTGTGTAATCTGGCATTCGGTGACAGATACCATCAAACCAATGACATCTACAAGTGTAGACAGTCGTGTTAGTATCTCTGTCTTACATGTGATAATACGATGTAGTATTTAAACTTCATCACGACGTACCTATCAAGGTGTAATCCCGCTTAACAAATTGACCTATGTCAGGTAATTTGAGTAATAAAAACTTGTGAAGTGGTATTGTATCACAGTGATCAAGACTGCGCTCAACAACAGTGTCCTCCATAAGATATAACTGATACCGATGAGGTACCAAGTTATACCTCGAATTAGTAGGATATATTTGAACACCTTTCAGACAATAAATTTTGTCCTCATTAAGATGCTCATAAAAATAATCCACTTCACTTGTAGCTACTATCCCTTGCATAGCATCACCCTGATGAATTGTATGTGTGACTACTATTATTCAAAAGAATGTTAGTAATTTACTTTGATAGTGTTCACCTATTTGTCAACAAACAACAACTTGAAGTTCTTGTAGGCCTTATTTCGTCGGTCGTGGCTACAAAGAATGATCATCCTGACCAGTCTTGCCTTCACATTCCATCTTAATCCGAGTGGATTAAGAAACGTGAAAGGTGTATATCTGGTAAGGCCTTCTCTTGTAATTTTGTTTTTCAAAATAATGAGAACATTAAATATGACATTGTTATTAGTATCGGTCAACATAAACAGACGGGGAAGAAAAAACAAATAAAATATTCAAACACGTCACACGAAAGCTAAATAATACGTTAAATTCAGCAAAATATAGTAAGAAGCTTAGTTGACGCATACGTATATCACCGACCAATTTGGTACAATGGAGAGATATCACAAATATTAAGATGAAATAATTAACAAGTTCATGGTACAATTAGGTTTTTGTGTGATCCGATGGATGTAATGAATAAAGTAGTCAAACATGTCACATGGAAGCTAATTATAACATTAAATTCAAGAAAATACAATAAGATGACGAACATTAACATGAAATAGCATTAAAAACTTCATGGTACACCATGTTTTTTGTGTGATCAACGGCACGTCATCTTTGTTAACTATCAGAATCTTTAATCCAGCAGGCTCTGTTGTACGTGATACTACCACATAAAGCTGTCCATGAGAGAATATAGGGTTTGGAAGGCACACACCAATAGTTTTCAGCGTCTGCCCTTGACTTTTGTTTATAGTCATCGCAAATGCCACTTTCAATGGGAATTGTCTTCTCCTCAATGAGAGTGATGTTTGTTCGGCAGTAGATTGGAAAACAATACGCGGGATTAGAACAGTGTTGCCACAGTGTGAACCTATAATGACTTGTGCCTCGATGATTCTGTCACTCATTTTTTGAACTATGATATGCGTTCCATCACACAAACCTAAGGACTGGTTGAGATTTCGTAGGAAGGGTCACTGGTGCACTTCTTTTGAGTTCTAAAGAATAGCTTGGCTGGCCTGAATAAGAAACCATGTGCAATACTTAGGGTGGATTTAGGTTTGGTCTAAATCAGTGGTCTTGCTCTCAGACAATGTATCCGCGCTTAGATATGTTCTACATTCTCCAGGACTCAAAGACAGTATTTAGGCATTCAGTTCATCTACATCAGTATTCTTTGGTGTCAGAATACCATGCTTCTTTAGATAATCACAATCACAACACCGTGACCCAAAATCTAGATAAGTTGCGTCTATCGGTTGATGTATTGCATTTTGGCCATTTTAATGAAGAACTTGTTCGGGTTACCTATCCAATTTGTCTCACCTCCATCAACAAAAGAAGTTCCCGGCAATTTCCCATCACCTATCTTCATCACCCAATTGGCAAACTCAGATAACTCATTTCTAGACTCCTCGGATCGTGCATGTCCCATGACACGCATATTTGTATGTAGATGCATCACTCACGATGGTTCCAAATTGTTGATTCGAGCAATGAAGCTGTCACTGTCGCTTGACGCCCACATGTTGGAACAATTGGCAGCGTTTGTATAAAATCACCTCCAAGTACAACTAACTTTCCACCAAAAACATGCTCGCTCAAGCTTGACTCGCTTCCCTGTAAAATGTCTTTTAAAGTATGATCAACAACCTCAAATCCATAGCGATGCATCATTGGTGCCTCAACCCATATGATCAACAATGCTTCCCTTATTAAACCTACAAGTTTGCTTTGACGATTAATTTGGCAACATGAGAATTCATCAAGAGATAGTGAAAGTTTAAAGAGACCATGCATAGTTTTTCCATTCGGTAGTAAAAGCGCAACAATGCCAGATGATGCCACTGAGAGAACAAATATTTTCTCTTGCCTCAGCTTTGTAATAAGCGTTCTTCATAAATGTGTTTTCCCGGTTCCACCACTACCATGCACAAAGAATAATCCACTTGTCCCGTTTTCATTTGCCTCCATTACTACATAAAAAATTGAGCACTGTTCAGTATTTAAAGTGGAAAATAACATCTCAAATAGCTGGCCTTCTTCTAGGCTATCGTAGTTTAGAGCTTCCCTGATAAGTCGGTTCGTTATTAGTATGTACTCAATCTCCACTAATCCCACATTTTTTCGTTCCTCGTTTTGCAACACAAATGTTGTTATCTCCCGTTTCACGACTCATTTTTGTAGACCAAATCATCTGTAAGATCTCTCCGGTGGTGCTCCCAAAGCTCTGCTGGATTTGTAACTTGACAAAACATTAGCATCGTACAATATAAGTTACAAAGCTTTCTTGCAAATGCCAACATTGCTGCCTTAGACAATGCATCGTGCCACTCGTTGTCATCATTTGGCAGCCCAATTTTTTGCACAAGCTGATTTATACGTCGGATGCATGACTCCATTAACAGTTGTGATGTCATCCCAATCTTCATAACCTCGAACCTTGTGCAAAAGCATTCTGAGATAGTAGCGCTCACCAGAGTTTGGGTGTGCGTAAATAAGCCGACGAAGGCAGTGTTTATTTTTTCTTTTTTCCAATCTTTTTCTATTACCATCTGTTTTCCACGCCCACTCAAATGGGAAATCGACGTAAGTCAAAGTCCTTGCCTCTGGATATCTTCTGTTAGCTTCAAACCACTTTGTTAATGTGGTATCATGTAGGCACGATCGATCAATGACTTGGTAAAGATGATCGTTAACATTAAATGTCATGAATTGTTGGTTTAGGAGATGGTATTGAAGTGGCATGACAGCTGGGTATTGTTTTTGTAGCTCAAACTCGAATATCCTCCAACATGCTTCAAGAGCTGACACATACCAACAATCTAAATAAGTTTTACCTCATCTACAACGCCACCCTGTCGTTGTCCTCCACCATCTTGAATCGTATCATTATCTTCAACGAGCGTCGTTGCACGACCATGACCTTTAGTAACATATTTGAACAAATACTTCACCGCCTTCTTCAACACATAGCGTTCGACATTTATATGCGCATCAAACAGACAATGCAATCACGATTGTACGGGATGACCCATGTATTGTCTACTGTGTGTCTATTTATTAAAACCTTCCTCCCCGATACAAATTCATTTTCATCTATTGTCGTCTTGTTGCAAAATCTCTTTGGATAGTTCTTCGAGCATCTGTCGTTAACCATGCACGGAGCATTTGGATTTATAGTGCCTTAAGGGCCATGGATCATGCATCAAACAACAGTTTCATAAGCCAGTGGGTCGGCATCTTTATCATGTATTTCAGCACATATGATATCGTCAAGTCTTCGATGGTCATTGGTTTATCTCTTGAGACCAGAGTAAGTATTATATGAGAGTGCGGGAGTCCATGTTTTTTGAATTCTGTGACAGAAATATCTATTTACATGCACAAAATCGTGTCAACATATATAACTTATAGACTATATATATCCTAAAGGAAGGTCGTAGTAGAGGGACGGTGGGCTTAAAGTACCTGCAGTTATTGTGCCAAATATATTTTTCTTCTTCAAATGATCAATTAGTTGCCTTTCTTCAATTCTAAATACTCTGGCAACTATATCGGGTCTATCTCCTGCACGCTGACATTTTATCCGTCCAAGGTCTTGCTGTATTTCTGGCCAGCTAGAATTGGTTGTGAATGTAATGAAAAGATCTAGATATCTCAGAGTTTTGCATATTGCCATCGCATCTTGGTAATGTTGCACCATGTTGCGTGGTCCACCATAGAAAGAAGATGGTAAAATAAATCTCCTTCCTACGGCTACTGCTTCAACATCTCCAGCTACAATTGTGTCCTCTACACCCTGATATAAGTTAGCCCGCAGCTCTTTCTAATGGGTCCTGATGTAGAATAATCTGCTTTGTTCAATTGCTGCATAGCAATCAACAACAAATTGCTGGAATAACCATCCTCCTTGGAGGAGCGTCTTCCCCTTCTGTGTTCTAGTCGAAAAGCGTAAAACTCTCTCATCAACACTCATTCTCGTGTGGTACTTGTTTCAGAAGTCCGCGATATACCGGTACACCAACCATCTGTGCCGTATGGAAATAATAACGGATACTGCAAAGGCATGTAAGACGGATGTGCTTCACTAATGCGCCTCAACGTCCCATCGCTTTTGTAGACGACAACATCACGATGTGATACAGATCCACTATCGTTGCCTACAATTAGTGTTGCAACTTTTGCAGCTATCTGCGTCACGTAATGTCTTACACCTCTAGAGTGTATGAGCCGAATATGCAAATTTGGTACATTCTGTTCACTCATTACATCTTGAACACTTCGAAATACTTTTACGTATGGATAAATCTCATTCAACGTTGTTTGTAATCCATCTAACGTCACCTCATTGGCTCTCGAATTGTCCACACCTCTATTATTTACCACACTCAAACGATTATGTAGCACATGCTCAAGTGTCATAAATGTAGAGTTGAGCAAATTTAGGTCTTTGACCATCTGGTAGAAGCAACGATCCAATCATATGACAGTTTTCACCACTAATCCTAAATGCATAATGGCCCCTCCATCTAAAACCGAGTGATCTACTTTGCCGCCCATTGATGTGAATGACAACATAGAATTGTAGATCCTTACATTTTCCATAAAAGTTGGACTACGAAATTGAGAGGACAAAAGCTCAAGCGTTGGTAAAATCACTCCTCCGCCTTGACAACACAATTGAAATGTCGGATTAGTCAAGGTTCTTTGAGTTGTCTTTTCCTGAATCCACATGAGTGCGTGACACACAAAACATGTAGAGTATCTATGAGTAAACACTGAGTGTTCCCTGACTTGCCATCTTCTAGAGCGCATTGTTGAGGTTACTACAAAGTAGTGTAAAGTTATGGTTTATAATTTTCACCATGAGCTGATTTTATACCTATTTTTGGTCCACTCCAATTTTCTTGGAAAATTTTTGGGTGGGTAGGGATGGTGAGGGAAATAAATGTTCGTGCTCTTTCTGAGTGTGCATGTGCACGCACATGCACATGGGTATTTTTTTGTTTCGTTTTGGGGGGAGGGGGTGTTATGGTCTGTTCATGACTATTTATTTTGTGGAGTGGACGGTGGGCTAGGGTGAGTAGTAGTTCATAAACCCACTGATTAATCTACATTTTTGGAACAAATTTTGATTTGAACTGGCATTACAACGATTATAATGTGTGGTACTCAATTATAACATATATTTGTGTATTGCATGAGAAGAACAAATGATATGTCAGGGAAAAAATATTTTTAGGAATTAGTTATAAAATGCATACCAGTTGGTGGAACAAAATTGGAGTTGTCCACTGAAGTTGCCTCCTCCGTGCAGTTGTCATATGACACAACCTCATCACCTCCTTACATTTCCATGTATTGTTGAGCGTCCGACACAACGCATAGAAAAGTTAGAGTTAACAATTTGTTGTTAACTATGGAAAAAAACCAAAGAGTTTCAGCTTATTAGTCAATAATATTAACAAATCTACGCTTAATTTCATTCTTTGTTGCTTTGAACTTACCATTTGAAACCCGAACAGTTCATTACCTGGTTGTTGCACTCTGATAGTATACATGTTGCATTTGTTGTTCGGAATTTAAATTTGGAGAGCAACGTGCTCGGTTGGCACATGACATTGTTTGCAATTAGGGGACATTAATATGAGCTCGGCGTGCTCATTTTGCACGTAAGAGAGAGACATGAAAATTCCTTCATTGATGCTCTGATCACTGGTTGCCCATGGTCTTCATTTCGCTGACATAGCAGTTGTCTCCGTCTTCTTAATTTTGCTAGCTTGCTCCTAAGTATCTTGTCCTCTCTCAGTGCATTCATTATGCTTAAGAGTACACATAAAAAGTTCTTCGGCTATCATTTTTTTTTTTTGAAGTAAATGACAATGCCATGAGAGGCCACATTTCTCTATAATAGCTATTTATTAGAGCACAAGAGGATGGTATTGCGACAAAATATTTTGTCTAAATCAATTGTATGTAATTGTTGCATCTTATTATATCGTTGTTGATTTTAGATCATCTTTTTTCTTACCAAAAAGATGGACAATCATAAAACTATGCATTAATTTTTTTTTCATTCGTAGCTAGTGTGCACCAAAAGTTGACACTGTGCATTTCTTTGTATATATTTATCGTGAAAAGTAGTCATGCTTCATTTTGATAACAGACGTTGCGTTGAATTTGTCTTTTTCATTGCAAAAAAAAAAAACAAAACAAAACAAAAATTTCCCGACTATGATCAACTACTATTTGTATTTGGAAAGCAAGGAAGGTGCCAACCAAATCCAAGTAATGAGTTCTTAGTCTATTGCATAGGAAAATGGTTTAACGACCTAATGTATTTGATAGATGCTTAAGGTGCAATTATTAATGGATCAACTAATTTCATCTGCTGCATGTAATTAAGACTGTTAAAAAAAATTCAACACGACTTTAACTACAAACTCTACTACTTTGCTATCAAATGACATAAAATGCACACTTAAAACATCACAAAAGCTAATTTCAACAAAGAAGGTGCCAACCAAATCCAAGTAATGAGTTCTTATCTTAGTGCTTCGGAAATTGATATAACGACCTAATGTATTTGCTAGCTGCTTAAGGTGCAATTATTGTTGGATCAACTAATTTCAGGTACTGCATGTAATTAAGACTGCTAAAAAAAATTCAACACGATTGTAACTACAAACTCTACTACTTTGCTATCGAATGACATGAAATGCTCATTTAGAACATTAGAAAAGCTAATTTCAACAAAGAATTCAGTCATATTCGAAATGCTTGCAATTTCATCAATAAAAGAATGCACATGGTGCATTTTGATTATCATGGAAGTTTAAGAAACCAAAAAGTGCAAATTGAAGGTTACTCTATGTAGCGAAGCGATTTGTTGCTACTTTCACTATTTAGATGTTAATCGTGGAAAACAATATTTTGTCCGTTATTGGTGCCTAATTAAAAAGATATAAAAAATTTGCGAGTCAAATGTAAACCCAGACCATAGCTTTCTAGTTGTATTAGTGTACAACTAAAATATTTTTATACGCTATGGCCATGTCAATAGGAGTTCACAGAATTAGACTTGAGACTACCGGGCTTACTTCTGTCATTCGTTGATCGATCAATGCACTTGTAGTAGTTGTAGCTCCTCGGCTTCCTCCACAACTGCATCCATCAAAGGTTCTTAGGATTGAGGTGCACTCCTATGTAAGCGACTGAAAACTTGGTAGACCTAGGTATCAACCGCTTATGCTGATTACTTTGATTGCTTCTTGCAATATATATATATATATATATATATATATATATATATATATATATATATATATATATGATAACAGATTTATCAAATTAACAACTCACCATGATCGTCTTATTCCTAACTTTTGGCCTAACGTACTTTGGTCTTACCTCAAGGAACTTCAAATATAACTTCTAAAGTTCAAATGTAACGCCGGACGCATTAATATAATACGGGTTAGTTAGATTAAGCGTTGAACACATTAATAATACAGGTCAATTAGATTAACGTGTCGCAAGTTGGAAACAGATTTCTCTCTTCCCCTTTTTTTTGTCTTTTTTTTTTGGATTGACAAAATAAAGTTAAAAAACAAATTAAGGGTTTTTTAAGTGGTGTAAATATTAAATTTATACCAAAACCTTTTTATCGTTTTCTTATCAAATTACACTATTATTTAACGATGTAATATTGTTACTTAAATAATCCTTCAACTACATTACATGTCTGAATTTAATGATCCTAAAAAAAGGCTACTATTAGCCAAAAACCAAATAATAGTGTCAATAACTACTATATCTTTTTTTTTTTTACCAAGTGACGGTTTTTAATATTCTTCCATCTAATACTTGAAAAAGGAAAAGAGAGTGGGAGGTTTTTTTTTTGGATTGACAAAATAAAGTTTAAAACAAATTAAGGTTTTTTTAAGTGATATAATTAAATTTTTACAATAACTTTTTATCGTTTTGTTATCAAATCATGCTATTATTAACTACATTATATGTATGAATTTAATGATACTAAAAAAAGGCTACGATTAGCCAACAACCATATAATTTCGGAGTTTTTTCAATAACTTAATATACAAAAGTTGATCTTCTAACCAATAAACTATTGACACATAATTACGCTGGTATAAAAATAAATCAAAATTCTAAAAATTAGATTGGGTGTTTGTTGGCGCATATTATAGGTATCAATGCTAAATTTACTCATTTCTTATGTTGAATTAGTTAATAGGATTGTGACTACAAAAAAGGTATTGTATGCGTAACTATACTGAAAATTGATAACAGTAGTTCACCTTCAAAACTAATAATCCACTAAAATTACGAAGAAAAAAGATGGTTCTTACAAAAGCGACCTAAATCATGCGTCTAAACTGTGACTACAAAAAAGTATTGTGTAACTATACTGAAAATTTATAACAGTTCTTCACCTTCAGAATTAATAATCCACTAAAATTACGAAAAAAGATGATTCTTACGAAATCGACCTAAATCAGAAAGATGAAAAGTATAATATTGAATGTATGAGAGTGAATGAACGCACCTCAAGATTTTCCGTGTGCAAGGAACTCCCTTTAACCGGCAAGGAAATAGAAATTTAGTTAAGTTCCAGTTTGTTAGAAAATAAGCTAACACTACATTTCAAAGTATCTCTTACACGGTATATGTTAAGTATGCTAGAATAGAAAAGCAAAAACACAATAGCCAGGAAGATGAAGAAGTAGAATATTGAATGTATGAGAGTGAATGTTAACCTGCAAGAAAATAGAAATTTAGTTAAGTGCCTAGAATAGGAAAGCAAATGGTATATAGAAAAGCAAATGGTGTACATGGTGTAAAAATGTGAAGACCATAAGTCCTCTGCTGATTTTTTTGGAACCCTCGGCTGATTTTCTTGGAAATGCTTCTTTTGCTTTCTGTTTCTACCAAGGAGCTCCCTTGAACTGCAAAAAATTAGAAATAACCCTCAGCTGATTTTGCTTCTGTTTGTTTGCTTTGTTAGGGAAGGTGATGAAGTGGTGACTAAGAAAATAGTGGTAGGGAGATCATGGAAGTGGTAGACGTGGGTATGGTGGAAGTTTGCATAGGTAGTGTGGCCTAATAACGTGGGAGTTAAGCTGATTTTTTGGCAATGATCTTTTGACACATAAATAGGTTGGTACAAGAAAAAGTAAAAAGTTCTAGAAAATTAATAATGTAGGAGGTAAGCTGCTTTTTTGGCCAATGAACTGGTGACACGTAATTCAGTTGGTACAAAATAAATAAAAAATTCTAGAAAATTGGATTGGGTTGGGTGTTTGTTGGGCTAGGAACCTATCAATTGAATCCTATTATATATAGTATAGATATAGATATGCATAGGGGCCGATCCCACTCCACCGGTGGATAAATAATTATCTAATTTGTGTAACCGCAATTAGGGACCCACGAACGTAGAGATCTTCAGAACCGAAGGCATTAAAGGGCAATATTGTGTGTGTGTGTGTGGGGGGGGGGGGGGGGGGGGGGGGGGGGGATGTGTTGCAACACTAACTTAGAGTTGGAGACTTCAAGCTGTAGATATGAATCAACCCCCATACATATATACCTGCATGTATTTTGTGTGTGTGTGTGTGTATATATATATATATATAGACACACGCGCGTGCGTAGGTTGGATCAATGAACTAAACTCACTCATCCCAAAAAAAACTTATGTATGAACAGCCATTCGAGTTGCCACCGGAAGAAGAGACAGAGAGGTGAAGGCAACACATTTACAGAAAGGATTATGCCCTACCTCTATGGTTTGCTCCACCCGCAGATTAAGAGAGAGAATTGAGTTAATGATCTAGACTTGTACTGGTGAGACTTGGTAAAACTGAATCAACACCTTGCGCATCCTCATTGAGGCAAAGCAATCACTATTCCAGTCCTAATGTAAATGAGGGTTCGTTCTGATCAGTGGTTTTTGACGGCTGCAGTAGTGGTCTTTGGTGAGTCGTATGAGAAACAAATGCTAGATTTTATATGATCAGCAGTCTTTTTTGGTAGATAATTTTCTGCAACAACAAGGCAAAGAGGCGGGGGGCTGCTTCAGTTATTATGTTACCCTACGCGCTTCTAATAACAGTTGAAGCCTTAAAGTCCTTAAGCCAAACAAAAGAACAAGTGCCCTCGAAATTGGATCACCTTTCTTTGTGGTTTATTTTCCTTTTTTTCTGTACCTCGATTGACGAATCGTTTGTGCACAACAAAAAAATGGACCCGCATGCAATCCTGGTTTCTTCTTCATATCTGCTTACTCCCTGGGAGGAAATGGGAAAAGGAAAAAGAGTTGTTACCAACCAAGTTTCTGTAAAGTGCGCAGGATTATCCGTGCAGCATGAATACACATACAAGCAGATGAATAGTGTCAGCCCCTTCCAGAATAAATATGAACTAGCAGCCAAAGCAGTCTACCAACCGATTAATTTTTCAATGAGAGAGAGAAACGTAGTTGAAAATTATCTTACCTCTAATATGAACAAATTGAAGTAGATAGAAGTTACCTTGCCAGTGATGCAATGGTGGATTCACATACACCGCAGCCGCAATTCTTCCCGTGTAGATCAACTCACATCTCGGACACTAATCTTTCTTTGATATTCTAAATTTCACTGCATTTAGGGTAGCGTGGTAGTTGTTACAAACTCTGTGGTTACTGGAACCAAGACCGGGATAGTAGTTACCAAGCCAAAGATGCAATGGTGATTCACATAGAGGCAATGACGTCCTGCAAATCTTCCCGTGTAGGTTCGATGCCAACTAGAAGTTGTTATGAATCTATTATAAGAAATCTCCGCTGCAGGTTCCATGCCATAAATGGTGATATCAACTTGCATCTCTGCCAGTAATCTTCCTTTGATATGATGATTTTGCTAGATTTAGAGCAGCTGGCAGTTAGAAATCCTGGGATTCTTAGAAGCAGGAATGGGCTTGTTAACTCGGACTATCTAATCACTTTCTTTCTCTCTACTGCAGCTTTCTGAACCAACTGAATCGTGGAATACCAGGAGCAGAGGCCTATCATCCTTGCTCTCTATTGATTACTCGTGGTCGTCCCATACGGACGAACAAAATGTAACTGCTAATCTGACTATGATGGAGAAGCAGTTCCTGCTGTTCAACAGCTAAGAGAAAACTAGCTTTTGCATGATAACCCAATTTCATACAACCTGAAGTTCCTTTACTATCTGGTTTCTTGGAGTTCACTGCAGGTGCAACTTCCAATAAAAGGTGTATGGAGAACCCAACTCCAATCAACTGTATTGCCAGCACCTTTGCACAGAAACAATTTGTTTTGCCAGTTCCATATTCTTTTGGATCTAACAAGCAGAAAGGACCGACAAAATGAGCTTTCGGATAAAATTTGGTGCTTGGTCCAAGTTATAGAGCAATCTTTACTTGTGGAAACAAATCAGTGTCTCCCTTCCTCATATTGCCCTTATTTGCTGCAAGCAGACAAGAGATAAGTTAAGATTGCAGCTCGCATATCATGGAACAGAAAGACTGCTCCGGTCCATGGAAAATGAATTCTGAGCAGTTATCACATTTTATGAAACAACATTTATCTTGTACATGCTTAGCGATGTATGTGTTAACATTCATCGACATGATATGCCACAAAGACCATTTGAAGAAGAAGTATTGTCCGGCTTTCTATATTTGCATGTCCGGAAGATATTTTGCACTTTAAAAAGTTAAAAACTCATTAATGCAAGTTTGGACAAAGAAGCAAACCACTAATAGGGGTACTGGCTACCGGTGGGGGTAACCAAAATCAGGACTGACAGTTGTTGCAGTACAGTTCTTCTTAATCTGTGTGCTGAGTAAAAGAGGGCAACTTTTCAGTGACAGAGGGAGGACAGCGACAAAATAATACATACGTGCAACAATCTCATTTCCGCCAAATTGGGTATTTTAGTGACTCATATTTGGAAATTTTGAGATTTTATTTGTAACTTTTAGCTTATTAAATGGGGATATTTAGGCAAATTGGATAAATTGGGTATTTTAGTCTTTTCGTCTCATCAGGTCTTTTTCTGTCCAAGTCGTACTAGGATTTCCCTTTCCTTGAGAATTGAAATATCTTGAGTGTTGAGGCTGCGAGCCACCGGTTGTGTGCAGCCAAGGATCCACCTGTGCAGGAGAAGCAAGTTTGAACCTATTCCTCCTTCCTTTTACAATTTACTCCTCCCTTGTTTCGGAACCGTGGTTCCTTTCAAATGTAAAGACCATAAATTACAAACCAATAATTTCCTTCTTGAATCCTCATTCTAGCAACATTAAAGTCCACCGAATAATCTGTTCCTCTCATGAGCGCTGAACCCATACAAGCCTCTAAACTTTTCTTTTCCATTGCTAATCAAGCCTCCAACACATCCCAGTTGTTGACAGCCCCCATTTCTCCCCCCCCCCCCCCCCCCAACCCCACACCTCCTGTAAAATAATCAGCAGATACTAAAGCTACAATGGCAAGTCAATGACTACTAGTCTTTTCAGAGAGAATCTCATGTCGTAAGCTATGCAGTCAACCAAAAAAGAAGAAAGGATTGGCTGGAGCCATAATTGTCAACTTTTCATTATATCGCAATGCTCAAAGTGTATTCCAACCAAATCATTTTTCTCAACGAATCACTTTCAAATGTGTACTTCAAGAAGCCTTCTAATAGACATCTTTGAAGGAATGCCACTTACGCCTTACCAGCCTACTTTTCAATCCTCCTCCAATCGAAGTCGTCACCAATCTCCACTTCATAATACGGTCCAGAAGATTTCCAGAAGCTATTTACAAGATACAGCGCAAGCAAGGTTAAGGCACTGAGGCACAAGGTAAAAATACAATCTCATCACTGTTCTGAGCCCCAAATCCCGTTTTAGATACTTCACTATTGATTTATGTACAGTGGCGGAACCAGGATTTTATCTCAGGGGGGCTAAAAATATATCGAAAGAGATAAATATTTTTATAAGTAAAATAGCACACAAAAATAAAGTGCACTTTTCGACCCACCATTCAACTAAATCACATATCCGACATCTCAATTCAATTAGGTCTCATCCTCCATCAACTATCTCAATTCTCAAATGCTCAATGCACAATTAACAACATATAATCAGCATGAAAATAATCTCAATTTTTAAATGCACAATTAACACAACCTAAAATTATCAATCAAATAATCAATGCTCAAATGGGATAAAAATCCAATTGGGTCCCATCCTCCATCAACAATCTCAAATCTCAAGTGCTTAATGCACGATTAACATCCATAAAGCATCAATTAATAATCTAAATTATCAAATACATAACTAACAACCTAAAATTATTAATCAAATAATCAATTCTCAATAGCAAAAGAAATTGTTCAAAATGCACACTGACCTCAGTCCTCAGAAATCAGAACGGTGTCGTTGTCGCAATGTCGTCGGTGACTGAAACTCAAAGTTAGATCTGCAATTTCACTATTTCAAGCGGTGTGACCGCCGAACGGCAGTGGCGGAACTTCCTCGGTTCGTCCGTCGGCTCGTAGACGGTAAATCTAAGCTAGATCTGCCAGATCTGATCTGGCTGGAGTCGCCGGAGTTGGGTGGGGACTGGCCGGAGTTGGGGTGGGGACCGCCAGACTGGGGAGGGCCTTCGCCGGCTTCGCGCTTCGGAATCGGGGGACGGCGACCGGCGTTACCTTACCGATGAGCCCAGCCGACGACCGGTGGCTGTGGGTCGGTGGGTGGTGCAGCGTGCGGCGTGCTGCGGTGACTGAGAGAGCCGAGAGAGGAGGAGAGGTGCCGGCGTGAGAGCTTGACTTGACGCCATGGCGACCGGCGTTAGTGCGTTACACTGCCGATGAGCCGAGCCGATGACCGGTGGTCGTGGGTGGTGCCGGCGTGCGGCGTGCCGCCGTGACTGAGAGAGCCGAGAGAGGAGGAGAGGTGTCGCCGTGCCGGCGTGCCGCGGTGAGCCGGTGATCGAGAGTTGACTGTGAGAGCCGAGAGAGGAGGAGAGAGAGAGAAAGAGAGAGAAAGAGAAAGTTGCAAATGAAAAAAAAAAACTATATATATATATATATATTTTCAAAATCTGAGGGGGGGCTATAGCACCCCCTCGTACAAGTGTAGTTCCGCCCATGTTTATGTATAAAGAATATTGTCCTGGCATGCTACTTCTAAGAGGCAAACAGAGCTGCCAAGGAAATGGCAGCACATTGGGAAAAATCAACTCACTGATCACTTCAAAATCCAGATTTGGGCATTTGATTACCAACTGTACAAGGGTCACATTGAAACTGATGAACAACCACTTCCAAAACCCGAAGATCTAATGGAAGGACTATGGTGACAATTTGGATCTTTAGAGATTTTCCCTTAGAGACTGTTAGATGGATTTGATCTTGTGATGAATGATGGTTTTACGCTGAATATTGTGTACAAAATGCAATAAACGCCATTTCTAGTTAAATATACGAACCTTTTTGAAAAGGGAAACACCTCGACTCTTTTACCCAAATTAAGCAGATAAGCAGACTTGCACCAAGATGAAAAAGTGAAATGAAAAACTCAAAGAAAATCTGCATCTGTAAAACTTACAGGTTCACAGAGGGTTTACATGCCATTTTATGCATGGAGGTCTGAATTTTTCCCGGATTCTCTTACCAGAAATCTCCACAGTTGCAAGTTCCATCCCTAAAATGATGAAATCGACTTGCATCCCTCACAGTTATCTCTCTCTTTGTTATGATGGTGATAAATTTTAATGCAGTATGGCAGTCACCACAAACCCGTAAGTTCTTAGTGACTAGAATTGGCTTGTTGGGGCTTAGGCTGAGAACTGCAAAAGCAACAGCTAACTTCTCACTGTGGTAAAGAAGAATCTTTTCCTTCTCCTCATCCTCAACGTCATGTAGAACAAAACTAGATTCTGCACAATACCCCAACTTTTTCATTTCCGCAAGCAGCTCGTCTAATTTCTTGGTTATCCGGGTTGACTGCGGGTGCGACCTATCTCCACCAATAAAGGCATGGATTACACCATTTATCTCCACCCAACTGCACCCAGGGCTTTTCTTGTAGCCCTTATCCCGCTGCACGGTTCTAACATTTGCTGCATCATCCCATCTACCAGCAGCACTATATATGTTAGATAACAGAACAAAGTTTCCAGTAACCTCAGCTCCAAGGCTCTGGATATTATTTGATACTTCTTCGCCCAATTCTACGTTCTTATGTATTCTACAAGCAGCAAGCAGAGCACTCCAAATACGAACATCAGGTAGGAGTGGCATCTTCCGGATGAGATCGTAGGCCTCATTTAGGAGTCCAGCGCGGCCCAAAAGATCCACCATGCACAAGTAGTGTTCAACCCTCGGTAGAATGCTGAAATCTCGACTCATAGCAGCAAACCAACAATTCCCTTCTGCGACAAGTCCAGAATGGCTGCAAGCTGATAAGAGCCCGATAAAAGTTACATCATCTGGTTTAACACCTATGGCCTGCATATCATGGAACAGTGAAACTGCTTCATTCCCAAGCCCATGAACTCCATAACCACCAATCATAGCATTCCATGAGACAATGTCGTTCCCACTCGTCCTATCAAAAACTAGCCTAGCCATATCGATCTTACCACACTTACAGTACATGTCAATAAGTGCGTTACACAATGAGGTATCTGCTGTGAGTCCACGCACTATACAGTAACTATGAACACAAGCTCCATGTTGTAGAGCAGCCAAATGTGAACATGCAGGGAGGAAACCTATCAGGGTTGCCAAGTCCGGCTTGATCCCAGACAACTGCATCTTGCGGAAAATTTCCAGAGCCTCTTCCGCATTACCATTCTGGACGTAACCCGAGATGACAGCACCGTAAGAAACAGTATCTTGGAAGGCCATCTCATCAAAGAACACCATCGCGTCATCTATTACACCACACTTGGCATACATTGAAAGAAGAGTGTTTCCTACCATTAAGTCCAAAACTGACCCAGATTTGATCGTGTGGCCATGTATCCACCTCCCTCTCCTCATATCAGTAAGCTTGGCACAAGCACGAAGAACAATTCCAAGCATAACTGTGGACGGAATCATGGCATCCTCCAGCATTACTCGGTCAAACAACTCGAGCGCCTCTCTGGTAGAATCACACGTAACACACCCTCCTATCATAGCACTCCAAGTCACCTCGTTCTTGACACCCATTACATCAAAAATCCTTCTAGCGTAAGACAAACACCCACATTTAGCATAAATGTCCAACAACCCAGTTCCAACCACTACATCACCATGAAACCACCTCCTCACACAATAACCATGAGCAGCCTTCCCTTCCCACAACGCATTCGCCTCACCAATTGCCGGAAGAATTGCCACAACAGTTGAAGAGTTCGGCCTCAACCCAGCCTCCTGCATCCCCGCAACCAACCTCACCAAATCACCATGCATTCCGTGAAGCGAAAAACCCGCGATCATCGCATTCCACGTCACAATATCTCTGCCACACATTTTATCAAACACCTCCCGCGCATCGTCTAAGCACCCACATTTGGCGTAAAAATCAACCAACGCAGTGCAAATATACACATCCGACTCAAGTCCATCTCGCTTTACGCTATCGTGAACCTCCTTACCAACTTCCACATCTTGCAGACCAGCACAGGCTTTCAAAACAAACGGGTAAGTGTACTTGCTTGGGACAACACCATTTTCGATCATGTTCCCGTACAAGTCAACAGCGCAGTATAAGGGTCCGTTCCAGGCGTACCCTTGGATCATCTGGTTCCATAATATGACGTTGTGTTTCTTACCTGCGATCGGGATCGTGTCGAACACGCGACGGGCGAGGCTTAGTTGGTGACAGGAGATGTAAAAGCGAGTGAGCTTGTCGAGTACGACGGGGCTGTCTCTGTAGCTGTTCTTTACAAGGTGCTGGTGGACTGTTTGGCCGTGTGCTAGAGAATTTGATTGTGTGCAGGCTTCGAGGAGGCGGATGTAGTCGTGGGGGTCCGTTACGCAGCTTCGGGTGCTGCTGATGACGCGCCGTGCGGTGGCGCATGACATTCCCACCTTGTTCCTCTGGGCTTTGAACAGAATGAGAAAAATAAATAAATAAATAAGCTTTGGCAGAGCTTTTTAAACTATTACACATTTGGCCCATGTATTGGAAACTTTTTTTTTCATAGTAATTATACATCCATTGATGGGATCTATGATCGATGTCCATACGCGGGTTTGCAGTACACATAGAGATGGCGTAAGAAGTATGTTAAGTATGATGGTGTGAGATAGATCAAGATAGAATCTTAAGGTTAAGGAACCAAGGCAACCTAGACATAACTAGAGGACTAACAGGGATGTAGGAGCGTAGGCACGGAGGGAGTGCAAGGTTGATGATCACAAATCCAATGTTTACAGTGTTGGGAAATGAAAGCGAAAAAGGCTTTGAGGCGTATCTAAAGACACTTTCTTTAAAACGTTATTTACCCCCACTCAAGATAGAGTTTGCTAGCAGGTTGCAGGCAAATTCGTTCCCAGGATACAACAAAGCTTGAGAGGAACTGCGATTAGCAATATCGAAGATCTCCAAATCTTTGTGAAACAATTGTAGATAGATTTTGGGAGATTATGAGAGCAAAGTGAATTTTTTTTTTCAGCAAAATACTTTTTGTTTTTGTTTGTAAATTCAGAATACGTATCAACTTCTTGGCCAAAAAATGGGCATATATGTATGTAAAGAGACCATAGGCACAACAGGGAGTAACACCTCTTCAAAGAGGCAGAAGCACTGTGATGACCGTTGCACAGCAACGGTCACAGATCCCTTGTCCGGCTTCTCATTCTAGAAGACAAATAAAACGGCATGGCACCGTTTCATAACCCAACGGTAGTAAACCGTTGTTCCGGTCAATGTGCTGCCAACCCGTTTGCAATCCACTCACGAAACAAACAAAGCCATCGCTTCAAATACGAAGGTGCGGTTTGCCGCAAGCACCACGCCTTTGTATTTTCTTGAAGTGATCACTTAGCACCAAGTTCTGCCAAGGAAGTTGAAGAAAAAGACTACTAAACTAATTAAGCTCTCAATTGAATTAAATAATCAAACAACCAATGAGATTTATATGTAAATCTCAACAATCCCCCACTTTGATTATTTAATCACAAGTCTCCTCAAAGTCTACTACTCGATCTTATTATGTTTTCAAGAAGGTGTTTTTCAACTTAAACCTTCAATAAGTATAAGTAACTCAAAGTTTTATCAAAGTTCTTGGTGGTTAAACCTTAAACCAAGTACTCTAGAGATAATTCCAGAATTACCATACGCATAACAATATCTTGTTTCGGTAAAGAATTATGTAAACTCACTTGGCACTTTTATGGCCATGTGCTTGATCCTGGATTCATGAACGCTCTCGAGAGTAAACCCAAATAACTCTCTTAAAAAGTGGCACCACTTCTACGTTCACATAGGTGAAGTTCTCTTACGTCTCTGTTACTAAGAACGCATTTAAACAACTTCATTAAGAGATGTACTCAACCTCTTTTAGCATAACAGACAACACTAATTTATTTATTATTCTAGAGAGACACACAAAATTAGTGCTAACAGTCACACTCAATAACTTTTTCTTATCCATTAAAACTTAGGGACTAGCTTTGGACTAGTAATGAGTTGGGTTACCATTATTGGTGACTAATGAATGGGTTTTAGTCCCATCTCTCTAGAAGTCATTCTAACCAACTCTCTAGATAAACTCTTGGTTAGAGGGTCAGCCAAATTTTTATTTGACTTCACATAGATGATAGTAATGATACCATCTTTAATTAGTTGTCTTACAAAATCATGCCTCAGATTGATATGTCTGGACTTACCATTGTAAGTACTACTATAAGCCCTTGATAAAGTAGCTTCACTATCACAATATATTGTGATTGGCGGCATAGGATTAGGCCACAGATCTATATCCAACAACAGATTCCTTATCCATTCGGCCTCCTTGCCTGTAGTTGCTAGTGCTACAAATTCGGATTCCATAGTAGAGTGAGATATACAAGTCTGTTTCTTATAAACCCATGAAACGGCTCCACCACCAAGGGTAAAAACCCACCCTGATGTAGACTTGTTATCCCCTATACTTGTAATCCAACTAGCATCGGTATACCCCTCAAGTGTACCCGATTCTTTACTATAAAACAAACCAAGTTCTATAGTTCTCTTTATGTATCCGAAAATTCTACTAATTCCTTTCCAGTGTTTTACACTAGGGTTACTTGTAAATTTACTCAATTTACAAACTGCAAATGCTATATCAGGTCGTGTGCAATGCATTAAATACATTAAACAACCAATAGCACTAGCATACTCTAGTTGTGCCACCGGTCTTCCAAGATTTTTAGTTAACTTAATGCTAGAATCATAAGGAGTACTAAAATCTTTGAAACCAAAATGTTGGAATTTAGATAGAATTTTCTCAACATAATGTGATTGGTAAAGAGCAAAACCCCCACTATGTTTTGTCACTTTAATACCTAAGATGGTATCAACCTCTCCTAAGTCTTTCATTTTAAACATAGAAGAAAGATACTGCTTAGTCTCATTTATGCCAATCATATTAGTCCCAATAATAAGCATGTCGTCAACATACAAACATACAATAACACCATAATCCTTAGTAAATTTAGAATAGATGCACTTATCTGCACTATTATGTTTAAAACTGTATGACAACACACATGAGTCAAACTTCTCGTGCCACTGTTTAGGTGCTTGTTTTAAACCATACAAGGATTTCACTAACTTGCATACTTTATTCTTATTGCCTAGTAGAACGAACCCTTCTGGTTGTTCCATATAAATCTCTTCATCTAAATTACCATTTAAAAATGCAGTTTTAACATCCATTTGATGGATGTAAAGATGGTATATAGATGAAAAGGCAAATAAAATTCTAATAGAAGTAATTCTAGCTACAGGAGCATACGTATCAAAATAGTCTACTCCTTCTTTCTGCTTAAAACCTTTAGCTACTAATCTAGCTTTGAAGGTTTGTACAGAACCATCAGAATTATACTTCCTTCTAAATACCCATTTACAACCTATAGGCTTTGACCCTGGAGGTAAGTCAACTAGTGTCCAAGTTTCATTTGACATAATAGAGTCCATTTCATCATTAATGGCCTCTTTCCAGAATGCAGCATCTCTTGAAGTTACTGCTTCCGTATAAGTCATTGGATCACTGTCAACGTTAAGGATAATAGGAGTCTGATTAAATACTATTTCCCGACTTCCTTCAACTAGGAAAACTATAAAATTAGGTGAGATAAAATCTTTACCTAAATCTTTTCCTTTCCTATGCCTTTGACTCCTCCTAGGTTCCGCACTAGGAACCGTTGAAAAGTCTACGTCAACGTTAGGTTTAGTTCTTGAATTAGATACTAAATCTGATTTAGAACTTTCACCTCTAAAATTTGAGATGAACTTATATTCAAAGAATGTTACATATCTAGATTCAACTATCACATTTGGTTCTAAATCAAGAATCCTAAATGCTTTACTATGTTGTGCATATCCAACAAAAACTCCTTTAAGAGCTCTCGGTCCTAATTTAGTTCTTTTAGGATCTGGCACTCTATAGTATGCTAAGCACCCCCACACTTTTAGATATTCTAAATTAGGTTTCCTACCTTTCCAAAATTCATAGTGAGTCTTATTAGAATTCCTAGCGGGGATCCTATTGTGCACGTGACAAGCAGTTAACAAAGCTTCTCCCCACAAATTTAAAGGTAAGCCCGAATTCATAATCATACAATTAGTCATTTCAACTAGCGTACGATTTTTTCTTTCAGCTAAACCATTCTGTTGAGGTGTATAAGAGGCAATCTTTTGATGTATAATGTCGTGCTCTTCACAGTAGGCATTAAATTCATTTGGAAAATATTCTAAACCTCTATCAGTCTGGAAAATCTTAATATTTTTATTAAGTTGATTTTCTACCTCGGACTTATAGGTTTTGAACATACCAAATGCCTCATCTTTAGTTCTCATAAGATACACGTAAGTATATCTAGAGCAATCATCAATAAACGTGATGAAATACCTCCTACCACCTCTAGTTATTAAACCATTTAATTCACATATATCTGAATGTACCAAATCTAAAAGTTCAGATTTCCTTTCAACACTTTTAAAAGGTTTCTTCGTCATTTTAGATTTAATACGTACTTCACATTTATCAGTACTAACATGAGAATAGGAAATTAAACCTAGATGCATCATGTTTCTAATGTACTTGTAATTTAAATGTGCTAATCTACTATGCCAAAAATTAGAAGGCTCAACAATATAAGAAGAAGCAACATTTATTTCATTAAGACTCCATCACAACCATATCCCTTTTCGACAAATTTTCCGTTCTGAGACAGAATTAACTTGTTGGACTAAAAAAAAACACGGAAACCTTTCTTACAAACAAGGTTAACGGAAACTAAATTCTTTCTAATATCGGGGACATGAAGAACATTAAGAAGAGTCAACGTCTTTCTGGATGTAAAGTTTAACTCCACGTTGCCTTTGCCAACAACCTTTGCCCTTGCCAGATTTCCCATTTGGACCTCTTGATTGTCAGGCAATTCTTCGTAGGTCTTGAAAAGAGATCTGTCCTTGCAACTGTGGGCTGTGGCACCCGAATCAAACCACCATCCGGAACTAGAAGATGAATCAGCCATATTGATTTCGGTAACTATGGCTACTAAATTCTCCTCAACCATGTTTGCGGACTCGCCGGTGGCTCCTTTTCCACTCTTTCGATGTCGGCATTCTCGTGCATAATGCCCCTTCTTTCCGCAAACATGACATTTACTCTTCTTTTTGTTCTTATAGTGATTGGTGTTCCTCTTAAACATGTTGTCTTCTTTCTTAACTTGAAGAGCATGAAATGATTTTCCACTAGCGGCATCAACGTAATTCACTTTAGAATTAAATTCAGCTTGTCCCTTTTTATCTCTATTACGAGATTCCTCTTCTATACGAAGATGTTTCTGAATTTTCTCCAAAGTAAACTTTTTCTCTCTATGCAACAATTTCTTCCTATAATCTTTCCAAGATGGTGGTAACTTTGCAATTATCATACCAACTTGAAAAGATTCTGGAAGTTTTCCATCAAGTTCGCAAATTTTATTTGCAATATCTTGCAATTCGTGAACTTGGTGGAGAATTGGTATGCCGTCTAACATGGTAAAATCATTATACTTAGAAATTAAGAACTTATTCGTACCTTCTTCTTGAACTTTATATTTGTACTCTAATGCCTTCCAAATTTCTTTCGCCGAATCAAATTACTTGTAGTAGTTGTAAAGACAATTCGAGAGTGCGTTGAGAATATGACCGCGACACATAACTTCGTCATCATTCCTCCGTTGCCATTATTTCTTTTCATTCTCACTAGAATTATCACCGGGCTCCGAAAGTGACTCGCAATTTAAAATGTAGACGATCCTTAACGCCGTGAGTAAGAATTTGACTTTGTCTTGCCAACGACCAAAATTGCTACCTTCAAATTGATCCAACTTGATGAGGTCTTGATTCATCATCTTGATAGAGGCACTAGTTTCCGCTTCCATTTTCTTCAAATAACGTTCTAAAACTGTTGGGAATATTGTTGGGAAATGGAAACGAAAAACGCTTTGATGCGTATCTAAAGACACTTTCTTTAGAACGTTATTTGCCCCCACTCAAGATAGAGTTTGCTAGCAGGTTGTAGGCAAATTCGTTCCCAGGATACAACAAAGCTTGAGAAGAACTGCGATTAGCAATATCGAAGATCTCCAAATCTTTGTGAAACAATTGTAGATAGATTTTGGGAGATTATGAGAGCAAAGTGAATTTTTTTCAGCAAAATACTTTTTTTTTTGTTTGTAAATTCAGAATACGTATCAACTTCTTGGCCAAAAAATGGGCATATATGTATGTAAAGAGACCAAGGCACAACAGGGAGTAACACCTCTTCAAAGAGGCAGAAGCACTGTGATGACCGTTGCACAGCAACGGTCATAGATCCCTTGTCCGGCTTCTCATTCTGGAAGACAAATAAAACAGCATGGCACCGTTTCATAACCCAACGTTAGTAAACCGTTGTTCCAGTCAATGTGCTGCCAACCCGTTTGCAATCCACTCACGAAACAAACAAAGCCATCGCTTCAAATACGAAGGTGCGGTTTGCCGCAAGCACCACGCCTTTGTATTTTCTTGAAGTGATCACTTAGCACCAAGTTCTGCCAAGGAAGTTGAAGAAAAAGGCTGCTAAACTAATTAAGCTCTTAATTGAATTAAATAATCAAACAACCAATGAGATTTATATGTAAATCTCAACATACTGTTTAGGTCCAATGTCCAATGTCAGGTTGTTTCTCTAGAATGCTCGTGTCTAGAGTAAGTGAAATAGGTAAAAATGTTGTCTAAGTGAATTCTTAAGTCCACTATACGTAGCAATAAAAAGTGCCTTGTCATCAAGTGACACATGGTACTCCCAAAGTTGCTACCTTGTTTAAGGCGCGTTACATGTCAGTATTTTGCAAGATTATCAAACCGTCGTACTCATTTTGCTTGACCTATACAACTTCAACTTGTCTGTCTAGGAAGACTGACTCACACAACGATAATGTGGTGAGGTAACGCTCTCGATCCAGCCACTTGGTCTAATACCCTTACAAAGTCTCATTAAGGCACCAAGAGACGTAGAGAACTTGGCATTGGTGGGGAAGACCCGAGGCATGGCTACCAGACTGACTAGGCATGATGCCTTTTGAAAATCTGCTCTCGTATCAGAGTCATAAAATGTCGATGAAGAGCCCAATGTCAGAGCACATAGACAAGTCACGTTGTCACTTTTGGCTGGAGATAGTGTCCTGGAGGAGTTGCTTACTTGACGGGCCGAGGTACCTTCCTGGAAGAGTCAGTATACCTGACAGAAGAGGTGTCCTCGTGCCGGAGCACTTAAAGCTCCCTAGTGGAGATAGTGTCCCGGGGGAGCCACCTACAATGACGTGCCCAGGTAGTGTTCCAAAGGAGTTACCTACATTGCAGAAGAGTTCTCGTGCCAAAATGCTCAGAGCTTCCTGATAGAGATGGTGTCCTGTAAGAGTCGGTTATCCATTGTTGAGTCCTTATGTTGGAACACCCACAACGCATCAAGGTAGTGTCTCGAAAGAGTTGCCTACTCGACAGAACAAGGATCTTTCCCAGAGGAGTCACCTACAAACTAGAAGATGAGTGCTCGTGCCAAACCAATCAGGGTCCCCTGTAGTGTCCTTAGGGAGTGGTTATCATGCAATGAGTCCTTCTGTCAACACTCGGCCAAAGTAGTTGCCTGTAGGAGTAGCCTATCAGGCAGGGCGAGGTAGTTTGTCGGAGGAGTTGCCTACTCGAAGGAAGGGGATTTCGTGTGTTAGAACACTTGGAGTTCCATGAGGTAGTACCCCAAAAGATTCGACTACCCAAAGGGATGTTGCACACTCCAGAGAGCTGGTCAAAGGATGTTCCACAATCAAGGCCAAAAGGCACATGGTGTAGTGAGGATATGGACCAACACGGGGGGCGTAGTAGTAGGATACAGTACCGAAGGCATCATATTTTGAGACAATATGACATGAAAGTAAGGGATAGACATATGTGGTACTAGGAGCGCAATACACGGGTATGACTTGACATATGCATGAGGTGTAAAGAGCATGTCGTATGGGGCAGCACAACATGATGGTGCAGTTAAGATGTGTGTGGTGTCGGGGTCGCACTACGCAGGGACGGCTTATGGGTGTAGCCCGTGGACAATGCTTACGGCGAACTGCGTCAATGTGCTGTCGGGGGCACGTATCATGGAAAGAATGCTGGGGCAACACCTGGACATGAATGGTGATCATAGTTCAAGAGGGCATGTAGCATGTGGAAAGGGCATGGGCACAGCCGGTTGATGTAGTTCTGGGGGCACGTAACATGTGAACAACACATAAGTGTAGCCATTGGATAGTAACGGGGAAACTTAATGTATCTACGGTGCATTAGCTCAACTAGGCACCGCAACATAGGGTTGGGATGTCATTCTTCATGTGTCATGGAGCCCAATGGTACAAGGATTGGATAAGTATGGAAGTCTTGAATGAGTGTTCATGAGCTAACCCAAGAAGAGGTAAAGATGCTTAGGAATGTCATGGAGTGACCAAGTTAAGGTGCCAAGCTACCCATGGGTAGGCCTGGCAAATAGTAAACCCACTAGATATCATCAAGTACGGGTACATATTACGTGAATTTTTCCGAACAGTCATTTTTACACCCGTACACTACCAGGGGTCCGAGAAACCGGCAGGTTAGAATTTTGTTCCATTTTTTCCGAACCAGTTTTCAAATTATTCATTAACAATGATAATTCACATATATTTTTTTATTTATTTCTTTTTCTATATTATTGCTACCATATTACTTAGTTGTTATAGCCAAATATTTGGATTCAGCTATAGTTAATAAATAAATATATTAAATCTGTAAAAAAAAGCAAATAACAAGTACCAAATAAATAATAAAATCAAGTAATCTCAACGGGAGAATCAATACTTCTATAATAGCATCAAGACAACAATAGATTCGACGATTAGTGACGGTGGAAGTTGAAGTCGATGGTGGAGCTGTGGGGACGACCTAAAGGTCAGCGTGAGCCATGAGTTGCGATTGTTGCATTTTATAGCCTTCAAAAGAAGACGATCTTTGAACAGTTTGTCAATCTTGGGCAAGAAAGCTAATTCTCCAGACGATGGCACCTCACCTTCAGGGAAAGCGAGCTCCCCGTGATAGGTCGTGTAGATAACAGGGACAGAACTTCTGCTTTCTCCAATTCTGTAACCGAGACCTAAACAAGGATCATCCATGGCGGATCTATAAGTGAGAGAAAGGCCGCTAGCTACCACTTACCATCAACAGATCTGTGGTGGATCTGTGTGTGTGTGTGTGTGTGAGAGAGAGAGAGAGAGAGAGAGAGAGAGAGAGAGGGGATCTGTGGTGGATCTATGAGTGATCGCCAGATCCATGGGGAGAGGATCTATGAGTTAGAGAGAGGGAGAGACTCTATCTGTGGACTGTGGTAGGTAAATCTATGAGCCAGTGAAAGAAAGGAAGATAGAGAGAGAGAGAGAGAGAGGCGGCGGAATTGAAGAGAGAGTTCTAAACCAAACACAGCCTATGGGTACATGAGCTTCCCCCTCCGATAAAATGCAATGTTATTTAGGAGAATGCTTACTGAAATGTACAAAAGAAGTACGTTGTACCTTTATGGGAATTGTCTGGTTTTGGCTTTTAATCAACTTGTTACGCCCGAGTTAAAGTTTTGAAATGGTTAGAAAGTTGTCCATGAACATATTATGTAACTGGGAGAGCCTAATTACTGAATGAATATTGTTAAGAATCATGAATTATCAAGCTTCTATTGGAGTTGCTAATTAGGAGTTCATGGATATCAGAGATGATTGGGCTAGTTTCCCATGGACAATCATTCTCCATGGGATCGCATGGATGAGCCTAAGGCAGTTAGTTTCCAAGCAATCTTTTCTTCTCGTCATGGAATTCCAGATGCCTCAGTCAAAACAACTGTTAGTTACCGACCGACAGTAGATTGCTAGTTTAATTTCACAACAATCGACTCTTGTGATTGCATTTTAGAGCAGGAGGATGCATCCAGTACAAACATCCTAACCAGGGAACTTGTTGGAATGGGGTTGGACCAATTCTTACCGCCATGAGTTAGTTCTCATCGCATCCTGGAACGCAACGAACAATCAATTGCTGGTGTTTCTTCGCAAGTGTTGTTTCTTGGCTTGTGTGTTAATTTGTGTGTAAATGATGATGATAGGCAGTGACCCTAGTCGATGGATGTTGAAAATATGCTTTGTATATATTTGTACACAAAAAAAAGTATGAAAATACTGAAATATAGTATACTAAACTGAACAAACAGAATCAGAACATGAACTATATAAATTCACTGCAGAATTACAGAAACAACAATGGAGAACCGAGGCATGAATTTTAATCACTGTCCTTAAGACTTTATGCGTCCCGCAACGGTATTAACGGTTCTTCGACGAAAGTCTCCCTAGATAAAACGGTAGTACGTCTGAAAATAGAAGCACTCTAAATTTTTAAACTCGGCGAACCAAAATAGTGGTGCAAAACTCTTTCTTTCGAACACAGGAAAAACTGACAGAATGACAGAATCAAAATTTTAGGAGAGAATTATTAAAATTTTCTATAACTGATTCGTTTTTATAGAGTGAATATTCACTGGGGGTGCAACTTTCTGGAAAAGAAAATAAATAAAAATTTATTTATTTAAAATAAAAAGAATAAAGCCTGATGGGCCCAAGCCCAGGGAACAGGACAGGCGGGCGCGTTGTGAACCTTGGGTTAACCTAGATCCTTATTCCTTACAAAACTTGGATACTTCCAAGGAACCCAACTCTTAATTCAAGACCAAGCCTTATAAGAAGGTAATATTTATTTTATTTCTTCAGTATGGATACTCTTTTCCCTTCAAAATGAACCACTAACTTCTACTTAAATTTTCTCATTCGTTCCTCATTTGTTTTAAACTTGTGAATATATTATGATCATCTACTCTAATAGATGAACATAAATTAATTTGTTTCTAATCAAATTATGGTGTGAAATTTATTTGAAAATTGAGTCAAAAATGACTTCTCAATTTAATACCCAATTGCCAACAATAGATAGCTAGGTGGTGAAAGTAGGCTATGCTGGTGGTGAAAGTAGGCCATGTCTTAAGCATCTTTCTGCAGATCCTTGCTGAGTCTTTTGAGCAGGGTAGTACTATTCCCTTAATTTCCTGTGAAACTATGCGCTGCCGGTTGGGGTCTACTCTATATACGTTATTCTTCATTTTGATCAGTACTAAATTTGCAAATGAAACCACAGTTAGTATAAGAAGAGTTCGGCAGTAACTTAACAATCACACCCCCCCCCCCCCCCCCCCCTTAATTTTAGTTGAGCAAAGGGATCTCTACTTTATCCTCCAGGCTCGAGAAGAGGCAGAGTTTTTGTTTATGGCTGAATTACGTTGTGGCATTACCTGGGGTCAACATACTGCGGACGTGCTAGGATCTCACCAATTTAACTGTTTAAACACACACTACTACAAGAAAAGAGCTACGGTGACGAAAAAGCCAACGGTATACAAGGGCCCTTGGGTACAAGTGTTGTTATGCCAACAGTAACAAGGACATGTGAGTACAAGTGTTGTTATGTCAACGGTACATAGGGCCTGTGGGCACAAGTGTGACTTTGCCAACGGTAACAGGGGTCGGTTGGCACAAGTGTTGTTATCCAATGGTACAAAAGGGCCCGTGAGCACAAGTGTTATTATGCTAACGATACACAAGGGTTCGTGAGTACAAGTGTTGTTATGTCAACGGCACACAAAGACCTGTGGACATAACAAATCGTAACAAAGGTCCATCAGTATAAGTGTTGTTATGACAGCGATAGCAAGGGTCCATCAGCAAAAGTATTGTTATTTTAACGGTACACAGGACCCGTCGGCGATCAATAGCTAATAGACTTTCAAAGTCTTTATCTAATTTTTTAATACTTTTAAATTTTGTCAAAAGCAAATATTAGTCATCGCAAACAAATTAAATAAAATTTTGATTTTAATCTTTGAAAGAAAAACCGTCAATTTTCACGTCTTAAACATCGGCCATCACTATACAATAAAAACAACAAAACTTAGAAATTGCAATTATCACCAACCTATCTTCACTACCCACTGATTACTCTCCATTGTCCACTTGAAAGTATTCGCTACTGCTACCACAATTTATACCCACTACCGCCACTAAGCCTGTCACTACCCATCGATCGCCCAACTACCCATCGATCTCCATTAACTAATTTTCAATGACAGTAGTGATAGACCTGACGACCACAACTGCACAGTGATAGATCTATATATGCTGGTAGATCTAACTGTTGCAGCAGCAACTCACCCATCTCCATTATTATTCTAAAAATTATTTCATCCTCTCTTTTCTTTCCCTTTCACAAACAGCACACATCACCTTATGGCAACGAAAAAGTTGACGATATGTAATGGTCTGTGACAAAATTGTTAATATACCAAAGATTATTTATATATAGTTTTACCGTTACACAAGGTATTAAGGTTATTAATGTAACGTCAGCTTATATTAAAGACAAATTGAGCACGATAAAGAGCCCATAACCGTGTGGATTGAAAAAAATTTAGGCAGGTTAAAAATTTGATCTCTCTCTATCACTCTTACTCCGACTCTCACACGACACTGCCACTTCTCTCTCACTCTGCCATCGCCGCGGCTCCTCTCTGCCATTGCCGCTGTTGCCCGACGCTCCTCGTTGCCGTCGCTGTTCCCAGGGTGTGATGCAGGGTTTTAAAAAACGGCCATTACGTATCGTAACGGCCGATTCGTAACAGATTTTTAGGAGTCCGATACCGTTATATACCGATATATCGGTACTTACATAACATCAAATCGTCCGATACCGTTACACGCGCTGCGACCGTTATTTATCCGAATTCCGCAATTTAAAACCATGGTGTGATGGGCAGCCATACTGCCGTGCTTTCTCAAGTTTGTAACGCACACCTCTTTCCTCTCTATCTCTCTTCCGAAGAATCGAATTGGCGCAATTTGGGATCCTATCTGTGATTGATTTCTTGGGATGATAGGGAATTGGGTCAATTGGCGCAATTAGGGGTTGGGGTTGTTGGAGGTAGGGATTTGGGTTAAGAGGTGTGTATGGTGGCTGCGCAAGGCCGACGTCGTCGGTTGCGGCGCATGGCCACTGTCGTCGGTTGCGGCGCATGGCCACTGTCGCCGGTTGCGGCTCACCGACACTGTCGGAAAGCGGGTAGGCCGCAGTTTTGTACCATAAAGGTAGCACTCAACCACCACGGTGCTGCCCTACTTTGAAAACTGGCTAGGATAGTATTGGGTTTCTATACAAACTGCATCTATCTTTTCATATCGCTAACTTAAGGACTGTTCACCCTGTAAATGACAGGGAAGGTCAGAGATGGTAGTAGTGGGTTTACGGCTGCTAATTCTTATCATCTACGCTATCATAAGGTTGAAATGTTGAATTGTCAATTATTTAACCATAACTCGTTCTGCAAAGTGAGTGCTTAATTTATTCACTCGAGCACTACGTTTCCACATTCTAGCGTAGTTCAAATCAGGTATTTGCAGGAGGATTTCAAAGCCTTGTAGCCAATGTAAAGTTATTTACACCGACGTTTCCTTGACTATATTGCAGGACGACGTGAAAATCATGAAGAAATTGGGTCTAAATGCATACAGGTTCTCGATATCATGGTCTAGAGTATTGCCACGTAAGCCGTGACTTATCTAGACACGTATCACCATTAGAATGAAGTATCTACATATAGCTACTCCTATGTCAAAACATCTTAGTACAATCACTGTATAACAGGAGGAAAGCTGGCCGGGGGAGTGAACAAGGAGGGACTTGAGTACTTTAATGATCTCATAGACAATCTCTCGAATGGTCATGATTCAACCTAAACCTATTGATTCGTGAATGCGTCATACTGGGTCTCTTTGATTATCCTCAACAACAACTATTTCTTTGCAACAGATATAGAGCCATTTGTGACACTTTTCCATTGGGACCTTCCTCAAGCTCTGCAAGTTGAATATAGCGGTTTCTTAAGTCTTGATATTGTGTAAGGCACTCGTTCCTCAAACTCAACGATGATTGAATGTGTTGTTTGAAAGTTTAGGAACTAGTTCAATGATGGTTGGTCAGTTCGATAGCTTAGAAATATGATTTTCTTTCTAGGGAGGAGTTTTGTCAGTATGCGGAGCTTTGCTTTTCGGAATTTGGTGACCGAGTGAAGCATTGGATCACGTTGAACGACCCATGGAGTTATTGCATTGGGGGATACGTGATGGGGATCCTCGCACCTAGCAGAGGTCATAATTCGCCAGAAAAGATAGCTCTGGCCTCCCAAACCTACTCAATATTCTTGCTGGGAGTTATGTACTCAAAACAACGAGGGGAATTCTGGTATGGACCACGAAAATGGGAATTCAGGGACATAACCTTATAAAGAGCGCACAACCAACTTCTTGCGTACGCATCTGTTGTAGATCTGTATAGGAGAAATTTCCAGGTTTTGACTTCAACTTTTATAGAACCATTATCATCTTTGACAATCACTCGTTGATTTATTACATGTAAATTTTTGAGGGAAAATTGGGAAAACATGGGATTTTTGATTAAATATTTGGGGTTAATGGGTTTTTTTGTGGAAATTGTGAAAAGAGGGGGCCAATTCCTAAAATTTCTGAAAGGTGGGGTGAGTTGTGAAAAAATGGGTTTCTAAAAAAATCAACATTTCCCCTTTCCCAAAATACCCCTCCCCACAGCTCACCCACTTCGGTCAATCCGCCCAGCCATTCTCTCCCCCAATCGGCCCTCCACTCCAACTCCCTTCGCTCCAAAATTCTCCCTGCCCCACTCCACGTCCCCCCCGGCCAACCCCGCAGGTTACCCCACCCCACCCCCTACCCTGCTGCGGTCATTGCTACCCCACCCCAACCCCCATATTTTTCCTCCCAAACGGGACTGTCCCCCAATCCGAGAGACCCTTGTCTCCCCGCACCCAGCACCGCCCCCATAGCCCCGTCCTCCATCCCCTCTGCCCTCAACCACCACTACGTGGTGGTCCTTCCCCCGACCCCACTGCTGTAACGACTGCCGTGATGAGAAAATCAAGGATCGTTTCATGCATGTCGCTGTAGAGGCGCTGAAGATCGCATTCCGAAGCTCGACGTTGGTGCGCGCCAGTGTAAAGGTACCCCTTCTTACATTTTTTGAGTGATCAGCATGTTTCTTCTACGTTTGTTCGTTCACGCCGCTATATAGCCCCACTGTTATCTGTTGTTGCTTTTTATGATCGAGTGTTTTTTGACAAATTCACGACCTTCCGTACTTTGGCATGCATATTACTTCAGTTGTAACAACTGAAATATTGGATGTACGTTGTTTTTAGTAAGATTGGCTCTCTGTCAAGACCCAGACCGTTACATGAGTGGTTGTAGTCATGTGCACAGTTTTTTATGATAATCGAACTATATGCATATGTTTTGCCTTAGTTTTGTATGGGTACATCAAACTTTATTGTTTTAGGGTACGTGTTCTAGATACGTTACGCAACATATGACTAGGGGCTCAAATCTAATCAAAAGCCAAAGTGCAAAATGATATGTAGGAGGTCAGTCACTACAAGACACAGGGGCTTTAGCCGCCGCAATTTGCAACTGCCAAATCATGCGGTCGCTAAACTAAACTTTAGCGACCGTTCTAGGGACTGCCAAAACATGCGGTCGCTAAAGAATTTATTCACGGGAAAATTATGTTTTGAAGGGTTTTGAAAATAAAACTTAGGAAAAGGTGGGATTGTTTTGAAAAGTTGTAAAAAAGTGGGGTGACTTTTTAAAATTTCTGAACAAGGGGTGGACTTAGAAAAAAATGGGTTTTTTTTTAAATCCTTTAATTTGGTCTTCCCAAATTACCCGTCCCCCAAAATCGTGGATCACTGTTCTGGCACAAGTCATTTTCTGCAAGAATGCAAGTACGGTTATGCGAAAATACTTGTCGTTTGTGCATATATTCAAGTTGATCCTTCTATTCCAACTGTAGTAATACTAAATTTGTCAAACATTGGTTTGTAATCATTTCTGAATCACTCAAGGTGTTTTTTTTGTTTTTCAGGCTGACACATGAATCACTCAAAGTACGGTTATCATTGTTTCGTCATATCTGCATTATCACTGCATTGTTATTCATGTTGATTTGTTATTTTCAGTTTCCATATCAGAAAGGTTGTGGTTTATATTTGAAGTTAGATAGAGAGGTTTTTGAATAATTTGCAGTAGAGGAGTTTGAGAGTCTTTGCAGAGAAGTATAGATATTGATGGACAAGATACACTAAGTGTGTTATCAACGGACTGTAGGGGTGAAATGGATTGGGGTAGTTAGACAAGGGATTGAATGATCTTCCTACAAAGAAAGATCCATTACTCTAAAAATCCCTGCTGAGCTTGAATTTGGTCCAGGTATAAAAAGGTGATTAACCTTGTATGATTGAGAATACAATATTTACATGATTGGACTAGCACTTGCAAGTTAAAGACCGGCACTGGTTGCTATATTGGGTTGCATCTTACTGAAACCTAGTGCTACGACCGGCTTGTATATGCCACTTACTTTACTGAACGACTTCTCCTAAATTACTTGAATTATTGTACCAACGGCATCACGTCTAGGCATGCTACTGTTAGTTTACACCAGTGTGTATCTATGCACACCCTTGTTTTAATTGCTCTTGGTTATAAGCATATCCTTACAGAGTTATAACTCGTTTCCTACACTGTACTAGGCTCTTTTGGACTATCTTAAACTTTGAGTGTTCCCCTATTAGGGTAAGAGCTCTCATTGCCTTGTTAAGCATTTACTTTATTCTTTTGATATAACGAGATTTGCTTAGACTTTCCGTGCATCTAAACGTGTCTTAAATCAATTGAATATCTTCCACATGTTTATACTGGTTTTCTATCCCAGAATGCATCTACAACTTTTGGTTCTAAATTGTGCATGCATGTGCTATGTGTGCCCGTTGATCAGCTGGTTTGTAGTTAACTGGGACAGCAGTTCTTTGCCTAACCTTAGTGTGTAATGGTGGTGCATTGTCCGCTATAGTTTGGACTAGCCGTCTCAGATTGGTGCCAGCAATACAAAAGTCAAACAGTTTGTGAGCTGCAGATTACACTAGGCTAGTTGGTGAACTTAGAAGTTTTGGATTGCTTGGCTTTTAGTAGCTTTTCAGTAGGCATTTGGAAGATTTTGCAGCCTTGGTTTTGTACTAAAGTTCTTCGATGAAACTTTGATTTAGTTGATGGCTTGATGATGTGTGACATTCCGTCTCAAGCTGTGACTTTAGTTGCAGAGTTCTTCAATCCTAGTCACGCTCCCACCATTTATCCTCAGCTTTGCGCCGTACATTTTAATTTAGCCCTTACGTTTTGCTTATGGTGACGTGGCTTGAGGTGTACTTGTCACAAAAAGAAAACGTCAAGTCTGGTCCCAAGCTATGGAGCACGGGAATGAATGTCTATGCTAACTCCAATGGGTTTACATCATAGTGTTTGTGTTTGATGTATTTCCTTAGGTTCCAGGGCTTCTAATATATCAGCTACATGGTTGATCTAAGAAGTAATTACATATATACTATAGTTTAGATGTTGCAAGTGTAATTTTTGCATCTATTGGGTGTCCACATTGTGTAAGGTTAATGGCTCTGCCACTGCATCTAGGTACGATATTAGCTCGTGAAGTATGTACGTGTATTTACAATTGCCATTTGTTTCAGCAATGAGCTCAAACATGGAGCGAGGCGAGGCATCTTGTATAAGGAAGAGGCCTGTGAATGCGTTCATGAGATATTTGTAAGTTCTTGATAAAGTTTATAAGGTAGTGTATATGGAAGACATGTAATTACGATGAGTGTCTGACCTTGGTTTTTGAAATATTGTCTTCAGCGCCGAAATAAAGCAAGGACTGCAGCAGTCCCACGCTACCCAATACACGACGATGAGAGAGGTAATTGAAACTATTTCAGCATTTCCCAGCTCACTTATTTGGTAACCGCTCGATTGTCAATCTAAAATATGTCTTTATTTTAGGTTTCACAGCTTGCCTCGCAAATGTGGAAAGAGCTAAGCGAGGATGAGAAATTACCGTATGTCCTCCAAGCCAAAAAAGACATGGAGGAGTACAACGCAGCTCCGAAGAAAGGCAAAGAGAAACGCAAAACAAATAAGGCAAGTGTTCGTTTCATACCAATTTATTGTTATGCATGAATGGTTTCGTGGTAAAGTCATAGGACTAGTAATCCCAAGGTTGGCTCATAATATGTAGGGATTTCTTTTTTTATTGTTAAACAAGCTTAGCTTGTGATTTAATGATAAACAAACTCATAACGTGTGTGTGTGTGGGGGGGGGGGGGGGGGTTGGACACTTAGACCGTACCCCTGAGAAAAGAAAATCGCAACCTCGAAGGGGTTTGGAAAACACTAAAAATTATGGAAACCGGCAAAAAGTGTGATTTTTTCACGCATCGTACTACTCTCTAAACTCCCATGGGGTACTATATATCTCCCTGATACTCTAAACTCCCATGGGGTACTATATATCTCCCTGATACCAATCAAGCAAAGTATCCAATTTGTCCAATAGAGTACTCCCCTGCTTCACAAAAGATTTTCCTAAAGCTAGATTGACAACAATTTCTTTTTTTTGGTCAAAGTCCTTTGTATTCATTCAAAAATAATATGGCTTGTACTGTACATATCTCAGTTCCTTCTTATCTGCTATATCAAATGCCTTCAGACATCCTCCATTGTTGTACCATAGATCTCCCCATCTGCTGAAATTCATTTCAGTGCTGAAAATTTTTGCCAGGTAGCCCCCATTCTATTCCCAACCTTCTGCTGCCATCTGTATTTTGAATATTAGTCCAGCTGCTAGCTCTCCATGTTATCCAGTTTTGGATCACCTTACAGCAGCCTTCATGGCTTGCTTGCATATGCTCAAAAATCTTTGCATTCCTTTCATGCCATATTCCATAGATGATGGCAGATACATCTAGCTTGCCCAATCTTGCCTTAACACTTTTGCCCCTTATATGTTTAGCTGCATATTCCAAGAATTGATCCCACTTGTGTAAAGGCACCATCAATCCGAGTTTACGAAGGATTGTATTCCACACCTCTCTAGCAAATGAGCACTGAATAAAGAGATGAGCTCTTGTCTCCTGTTGAGAATTGCATAATTCACATGTAGCATCCTGCAGCATATTCCACTTGTGCAATTTGTCTTTGTTTCACAAGACATTTTTTGCAGAGCAACCACAGTATCATAGCACATCTAGATATATTACCAGAAAACCAAATGACCTTCCACCATTTCACTCTATTACCCTTGGTTCTGAGATGGTTCCAGGCAGATTTGCTGGTGACTTTACCATTTGGTTGGAGGTCCCAATATATTCCATCTCTATCCCCACTTCGAGGAGCTGGCATAGAGTTGATTATGTGATTTGCTTCCCGCAAAGCCACTGATCTGGTTTCAGGCAGACTCCACTGATGAGCTGGCATATGTTTTTGACTCTAGCCTTTTGTTGGTAAAAAGCCTCTTCAGCCTGTGCCAGTTGAGTATATTGATCCTGCAACTCCTTTTCCAGTGGTAGTAGAGTACTATCATGCCTCAGGTACCTACCTTCTTGAACCTATTGTAGTTCTTGGAGCTTATCTGTCACTTTTTGAGAAATGTTGTTGAAGTGAGCCTTGTTCAGTTTCTTCAACTGGGGTTTAAGCTTCTTGAGCTTATTATATAGTTGGTGGCAAGCATCCCCAGCATATGTACCTTTCCATATCTCTTCCACAGTTTCTTTGAAGATAGCATGTTGCATCCAAAAATTAAAAAATTTAAAGGGCCTATTTCCATTTCTACAATTCTTATTATCTTCTTGCCCTGAAATAAAAATGCTACACCAGTATACTTGCATGCTGAGTAACACTGACGTACCCTTCCTGCATAAGATAAGTGCTTAGAAGTCCTGCTTGTTATCTTTTTTGTCACTCTCTCCACCAAGCAGCTTTTCTCTTGTTAGAACGAATTGTCTCGGTTTGCCACCATGATCTACGCCTAACAGGACCCGTCAATGCTTTATAAACACAAAAGTATCCTCTGTTGTTGTTATAGTTAGAAAAGGAGCCAGAAATTGAAACTGGTGATTAACTGAGGTATCTGTTTGGAATTGCTAGCCCCATAGAATACAAAACTCAGGCCCGCCACCGTCACATTGCTATGATTCATGCGTCAATTCAGGTTATGCCTAGAGTGGAAATTTAGAAACTAAATTGGTGTTGACATAGAGCACGATGGCATTCAATCAAAAAAGGGCCAGACTACTCAATGGCTTTTAATAGCAAATTCAGACAATACTCCATTTGTAAGTAGACGGACAGAAAGAGAGCAGTACAATGAATGCACGAGGAATGTGTGTTTGTGAGATTTTCTACATGTATAATTCGACTGGTGACAATGTGGGCTGCGGTGCAGCCATGTTGCGAAGGAGGGGCTGCTTCAGTCTTGGTGCCGCCTGTGGGTATGGTTTATTTTGTTTGTGGAATTGTGTTTGAGTTGTGCGTGAACTGAGGGCTGCCACTGTGGCTGCCCTAGTGTGCGTTTGTATGTAGGTCTGATAAAAAAAGGAGAGGGCTATGGTTGCGATCGGGCATCCATGGCTGCCGTGTTTACGCGAGACCGGTGTGTGCATGTGCTTGATGGTGTGTCAGTGGGTGGATGTACGGTGGTGTTACGGGCAGCGTAATGATTGTATTATTGTTGATTTCATAGGAAAAAAGGGGGTGAGGTGTTGTAGTCTTTTTGTGAGTATAGAGGTAGAATGAGCTAGGGCTCGCGTCATCGCCGACCTCTTTGCCGGCGATGTCCTCGGTAGCGACGGTGAGTGACATCGCAACGTTCCTGATTGTATTTTACCTTGATGCATGATTAGTCTCCTATGTATTTCATGAACTCCAGATCATCAGTACGCTTAAATTGTGCTATAAGCTTGAACTTAGCACATAGGCTTGAATTAAACTATATGGAAAACGCGGGGGGTTAATGTCCTAGGTACCTCATGAACTCCAGAACATTCACAAAGCTGCTAAGCTGTACAAGCTCTCCACAGACAGTCAAGTAGAGAGCTGCATACGCACAATGACTTCTCTATACATTCAGCAATCACACTTTGGAACCTGCATTATCGTGCATTGTACAATGTTCGGTGTTGTTTTATAAGCTTTTATATGGAAATGTACTGCACATGCCCTTACTGATAGCATTTTTAACTTACTGCAGGCAAGCTTCGAGAGCCGGTGTAGCCTTAGGATGCTTGCTGCTTTGATGGAGGGGCTAAAAGAAAATGCCGCCAAATCCTCCGCAATTGAGGCAATGAGTTTTCAGTCGTTCTTCAACATGCACTTCTTAACATTGCCAATGAGTTTCTTACTTGGCCTTGTTCACAGATTTGACCCGTACACGTGCAAGACGCGCGTAGGCAAGACCGAAACCGTTCGGATAAATGCCAGTACTGTTGGACTTGTATTAGGAATTCCATACAAGGGCAAACGAGTTCCAACATCCATTGACGATGACGTCTTGCATCCCATTCGAGATCGTTTTTCTCGGATGAGTTTAACAGCCTTGGCCTCGTACCTCACTAGTGTACAACTAGTGAATGAGGAATTTTGCCAGGCTTTCTTGCTGTTTTTGCTGAGTACATTTCTTTGTCCCACGAGGGGCAGGCCATCCGTTACTTATTTCCTGCCATATCTGTCGCATCAACGTCCACCCAATACAATTGGTCGCAGCTTGTCCTTGATAAGTTGGTCCGAGGTGTGACCAATTTCAAGCAAGGCAGGACCAAAACCGGTATCGCCGGCTGCGTTGTGTTGTTGATGGTACGCAAGAATAACTATATGTACATTCGTTTGTCGAGCTATGTTTATTATTGAATCTGATCCGTGATGACATTTCGTGTGCAGTTCTTTTACTTCCACAAAGCTCCATGTGGCGTCCTCGGCAACGAAGATGTTGAAAGTCCCTTTATGGCACATTGGACACCACGCCATATAATTAGCCGCATTGAAATGGAGAATCGTGGAGAAAATGACACGGATGTCTCCCCCGCCCCTGCTAGCACCTCCTTCACTATTCCGGTACGTAGCTTAGCAACTCACCGGACTGAAGTTATTTGCCTCTGTTGGGTATCTTTTTTTCACCTTCAAATCATTATGTTTTTGTATTAACTACGTTTGAGTCATTTGCAGTGGATACGCAAGATTGCGGAGATTGTGCCTCACTTGCCAGAACTTGAGAGGTTCCTCCTCGCAAAGAAGGGCGCTGCATCGTCTACGGAGCCAACACCACCTGAAGTTGGCCCGACACCTCAAGATCAACAACTATCATCACCATCAGAGCACGCGATTCGGACTGCTCGGACTGCTTCAGGTCGTGCCACTGCTGGAAGGAGTAAGAGTGGAAAAAGGCCGACCATTTCGAAGATTGACGGCGCCCATTACGAACCTGTATCTAAGCGGCTACGATCCTTCTCCTCCCCTCTTGCAACTTAAATGTCTCCTGCAGCTGCTCACTCCGAACGTGCCAGCCCTCGTTGTTCACCACCGACTCCGATAGGCGACAACATGGATGATTCTTCCCTGGCCGACGACCTGCTCGTACCCTTAGCAAAGCTGTCCTTTAAAACGAGGAGGACAAGCAGCCGTATCATTGCAGAAGGGGCTGCGGCCGATGCGTCAATCATCCATCCCCGTCCAAAGAGGAGGTCTGCTCCAATTAGAAGGGTGAAGAGCTCTAACACGACAAGGAGCCCCTTTCTTCGTTTTGCCGGTGAACAAAGGGTGACACTCTCAAGGCTCGAAAAGGAAGCTGTGAAGAACGTCTTCCAGTCCGAAGTCCCTGCGAGGTAATGAATCTGCTTAAGCCTTTTGGGGTATTTGGGTCATTTTCTTTATAGATGTTCTTATTACTTATCCTATTATTTTCATTTCTTATCGACAGTTCGGTTGTCGTTAAGATGCCTCAAACCTTCTTGACTAAGGACCGAATTCTCACGCTACAGGGGAAGCAGTGGGTCTTATCCGAGGTACCACATTGCTACATACCTCTTCCAGCAGTTTACTTAGACATTTAGAACGCGAATAACCAACTAGCATGATAATCAGAAACATTTCCGCTCACTCTGTGTGATAAATCTAGTGAACTTATAGTTACTGAGCTATTCTATGAACATGATATGTCATGATTTGAGTGGTCTCTAAACTGAAGTTGGCTTTAATTAGAGACAGGTTCAGATATCCTCTAACTGAAAGTTTTAAAATCATCTTGTCAAGCCAGCAATGTATATACGATGACATGCATAGTTGTTATTAATATTGCATATCCCATTTAGCGAAGTTGTTATCAATGTTCAAACATCGTTTGCATACGAACGAGGTTGACAGCTCGTAGCCCCTGCCTTATGTTACAGGTTGTTGATGCGTGGTCGGAGGTCGTCAATGCCGACCGTTCAGGCTCTGTGCTACGTTACACATTTGCCTCCGATTTTGCGGTGATTTACGTTGTTTCAACTTGAGTATTGCTCATATCTTTGGTCTAATTGTTTTGAAACTGAGCCATGTATTCCTACATAAACTGCAGTCCTCGATTATCAAATTCATGGATGACCTCAGGTCCGACGATGAGATATTCGACTTCTTCTCCCGCTTCTTTGAACAATCTAACCTGCTGATTAAATTGGAGGACGTCCAGTTGGTATACTCTTCGGTCATTGACTTCTTCCATATTAGTATTATATCTGTAAATCGGCTTTGTGCACTTGCATACACGTGTAGATGGCACTAACTGTTAAAAACCAGGATATTTAGTTCAGTTGACATTGCCTTTATATCAACCATTTTAGGTGTATTGTTCATTACACACCTTAGGTGCTGAATTTTTCTTCCCTTTTCAGTTCTGCGTGCCAGTTTGCTGGGAGTATCATTGGTTCATGCTCTGCATCAACATCAACAGGGGGTGCATCGACTACCTCGACTCTGGTCGACGCAGTGTTTTGGCTGAGATTGAGGTTTTCCGCAGGCACCTGGTACGTACTCAGCCATGGCATTTCTTACAACTGTCGAAATGATATACTATAAACTAGAGCCACCATAATATGTTTAACCTTTGCTTTGGTTAGGCCCGCGTCCAGTCTTGTATGTTGAGGCATAAAGCTGGTAGAGACATTGACTTTCAGCCTTACGCTTTCCATAGTCATCCGTGCCCCAAACAAACAAACGAGTACGATCTACCCTTACTGTAACCATATCTCCTCTCAACTCCGTTCCTAACTTCATCCTCTTAATGGCATTAATTCTCAACGTGTGTTATGAACTATTTCAGTGATGATTGCGGAGTGTATACATTGAAGTTCATGGAGCATTGGTGGGGCAAGTTCAGTGTAGTGATCTTCCCGGTAAGGGTGTAAACCTTGTTTGCATTTAAGTTTTCGCAATGTTTTAGTATACACGATTGCACGTAAATTCATTAGTAGTTTCATGCTCCTCTAACATAATGCTTATGTTGTTAGTCCGAGGTCAAGCACTACAGAGTCCAGATTGCTGCCAAGTTGATTCTCCATCCATTGAATGACATTCAACTCCCGGTGGTGCACGCGGCAACAACTGGTGCTAATACTCATCTTCCAACCACTCATGAGCCGGGGTACGAGCCAATTCGCAATATTAAATTTAGTTATTCTCCTCTTAAGACATTGACCACCTATCCTCTGTGCTTTTAATCCCGTTGTCCTAACTCACAATGTTTCCACACAGAAGATTCACATTGTTCATCCTGCACATTCCAAATAACGCATTCCCTTTTTCCATGAATTCAATTTTAAAGGCTTCCTTTCATCGGTTTCCCACGTATATGTTTGTGCCTTTTGTAGGGAGGTCCTGATAAGTATGTACGACTACCACTTAACAAGGTTTGATATCTCGACCATGGAAGGCAATAACTGGGTTGGCGCAGCCGTGAGTACTATTTAAATGAAATGACAATTTGTTATTATGGCTGGTTTATTTGCCCGGTGTTATACTTTATGGCTACCAATGCAGGTTGTCGACATGGTTATCAGGGTGATAAACGCCGAGAGCAATGGCCCGCTAGAGCGATACATTTTTCCGACTTTCTTTGCGGTACGCACCTCTACACTTGGCGCTCTTTCATTCTCACCAGTTTCATGGAAGTATACCTAATGACGACTGGACTATGACCTGAATGGTTTTTACTGGGGGCAGAATACGTTTTGTATTAACACGATGCACTTTGCCACTTGTAGCCTAGCGTTATATCTTACCTCTCAACCTCTCGGACGGATGACGAAATTCGGAAAAAAATTTAGAACTATTATATGTCGAACCGGATTAAGAGGAACCTCAACTCCTGCCAGATGGTAATTGAATACATTTCTTAGAACCTCTCCTGTTTAAATGATCTTGGGAAGGGCTCAGCAGGCTCATTTTCTGTGCACGCTCATGATATATTCACATGGACTTAACTGTTCTTCATATGGATGTTTCAGCTCATAACGCCTATGCTGTGGAAAAGTAATCACTGGGTGGCTTTTTCCTTCAATCTCCTCACGTGTGGCATGGAGTACTTGGATCCATCAAGTACAACTCTACTTCCCAGAATGAGACATGCCGTTAACCTAATGGTAACCATCCTTGGTTTGCTGCTGGTGCCATTTGCACACCGATCCGTTCCCACATCAATAGCTAACAAATTTAAATTTCGATGCTCGAACATGCAGGGTAGGGTAATATCCCTTATCGTGGCAGATGTAAGCAGGACCTCTTTGACATCGGCATCTTTTGCTTTCGTCCCTACCAGTATTCCACGGGATACCACTGCGTAAGAGTTATTTACTTAGTCCGGCCCATATATGTTTTTGTAATTTTCGTAGAAGGTCCTTTATTGCCAGTGAATAAACCGAAAAATCAACATACATCCATATCAGTTTACAACTACGCTGATGCAAATAAAGCCTATCGTGTATCATGGGCCTCGTATGTGCACCACTGCTATAGGTTATTCCCAGTGATCATCATCTACTATACTCCAAGTGCAGTTGGGGTCTCTGGTCTTTTTTTTTTATATTTTTGACAGCAGCCATAATATGAAGCCACATTCTGGGCTGTGCCCAGGAAACCGTATTATCTTCCTCCGTGCCACAACCGGTCAGTGAACCCAGTCAACAGTTAGGGTAAAAAATCCCCGACATTGGCTCTGCGATGCGGTAAGGCTGAAGTTTTCATCCTCATTGTCATCACTCATAGGCACTTCTGATGACTAATCTCCAGTGTTAACAACGTTATTATGTATAGGCATCAGAAGTTGCTACGAGCGATGGGAATCAGGGTGAAAACGTCAGCCTTGCAGTTGTATTCAACATACCAGATATAAGAGTCTTTGACACCTTCAGGGTCAAGACACCGGCAGCATCATATACCGGCCTTGTTCCATATTGAGTAACCACCAGGTCCATTAGAGTGCCAACGTCTTGGCTGAAACCATAACCATTTTTTCCCTACAAATCAGAGCCTTTGTGTTTCTAATTGAGCGGTTCTATGTGACCTCTAGTCTGCCTGAGTTGGGAATGAGGTCCAACGTTCTTTTACAGTGTGGGGTAGATAGTATATTTCTTGGCGGCGAGGTCGAAAGTGTTAGTATCCACGGAAGCTGGATTTCCATTCTTGGAAGATTCTTAAGCCAAGCCCCCCTTCTTTTTTCGCCACACACACATCCTTCCAACCTACTTCATGTAAGGCTGATGTCACTTCCATGCCAGCATCTAGTGTACGTTATTATACGGTACGATTTATGAATTTTGCCAAGTTTGGCTTGGATACAACATGTCATTTGAAATTGCACCCGTACGTGGTACGTCATACAATCTGCAATGGAGTAGAACTGTCATGTGGAAAGCTTTTTTCGCATAAGCACTTTGATAGCATTCCCCAATTTAGTTGACACTGTGTATCTATGTCGTTACTAATAACGTCACGTCTTTAACCCGTTGTTTCTGTAGGTGTCACTGTGGTATGTACTTGATAAAATATTTGGAGCATTGGTATGGTAAAATGGATTTCGTTATGGATCCGGTGAGTATAATTCCAGCGGATACATACCCGGCAAGTACAATTGTATAGTCAATTTTAGCCTGACGCTCGGCACACTTTTTAATCCTTTATTGTGATTGTGTGTCAGGGTGCGGTTGAGATGCTTCGTAGGGAGACAGTCGTCGGCTTATTACTCCATGAGCGTAACACTGAGAGGTCGCGACTTCTTGCCCAGACCGAGCAGATCAACAAACCCTAAAGGCAGGTTAGTTGATAAAGGGGTGTGCATGGTGTACATTGTCTTTTCTGACTAATTGTTGTAATGTTGGTGATATAATATGCTAGGATGCATTTGCAAAACCTTGTGTCATTCTT